>JAZHYW010058328.1:0-12511 GCA_037355805.1 Ixodes ricinus
ATATTTAATAATAGCCATAAATAGGTTAAATACTATCTTAAAAGTATATGAAGTGAGTGATTACATTATTTCATGAGATACAGGTCTCCAAATATTGCCATTTGTCGTTCGAGCAGGCAGGTTTTCAATTTTTAGAAATATAAATATAATTTAAATAAACATTAGTACTATATGTCACAAACAAGCTGTACCCATAGTTTGTTTCTAAAAAAGTATGAGAACTCTTCTCGCTAATTTTATCGTTTTAGTTATTCACTTTCGAACGTGCCCCCTCCATCAGTATGCGTTAATGCAACTGTCCACCTCTTCAGGTCTTACGATTTTTCCTGTCCCCAAAATGTTTTCCTGGTTAAAACAAACTGTGGATTCGTTTATACTGGACATTAGACAATAGTATATAAAAACATCAGTTGATTTAAAAATGTCGCCCAGCCGCCCTTTGGTCGATCTCATCTGAAATCACCCTGTTATTATTTTCCAAGAGCTAGTTTTTGGAGTCTTATACGCAGAAGTAATTTTAGCCTTGGAGAAGAGGTCGAAGAGTCACCTTTATTTTTACATATGTATGTTGTAAATCTAATCCATGGAGGACGACACGGCCAGTCTGACAAAGATGGACCTAGAGATTTTGCTCGTCATGCTTAGTGTATCTAAGCGTTTATACGATGACTGGCCAGCGACTTTTCCCAGATTCGAGATTGGCTTCACACTATAAGTCAACAAAATACGACACTTAACAGCGACGTGACGTACGTCCGTGAAACCAAAGGAACTTCCGACTTATTGTTTACAATACAGTTGCAATGCAAAGTACCACTGTAGATTACGAGTCAATAAGGAGGCGGTGATTTGATTTGGCGCCGTTCTTCATGAGGTCGCTTCTGAGCTGCTCTTAAAAGCACATGTGCCTAATTTTCGCAGTTCTTTAATTGTATCACAGCTTGTCGACAAGATAATTATCAGACGTGGTAACGAAAAATGTGTGAACCACTTAGCAAAGGATTTAATAAGCAGAATCGTTGACCATTATTCACAATAACACGAAGGTTGTCGGCAAATAACGATGTGCTGTTGCTGGTTCTCGAGAAGAAAAAAGATTAGCAACAGAGCAAATGGGCCAGCAAGACGAGAGATAAAAGCACACAGACATACACACACGCACTTATGTTGACTTTGATTGGGTATGATCGTGTCACAAAGGTAAACTCTATCTCAGATTTCTTGGAGACCACCCAGCGTGGCGGACGAGCCAGAATTGCGTCGCAGACCACTTGAGTCCTGTTAACACGTGCAGTAATATTCGATCACCGAGCGAAATTCCGCTGGTCGTAAAATTTATAAACATCACATGAGGCTTCAAACAAGCTTTCTGCTTTACTTGAATCGTTGAGAGAGGTGTAAGTTTCGTGGGTATGTGCGGTTTTAAACTGACGACCAATCGACTACCGACAGCCAGTGGCTTTGGAATTTTTCGGGGGAAGAGGGTGGGGGGGGGGGGGGGGGAAGGACGTATCGTATTGTCTTTTTTTTATTTTTTAATTGTTGGGGGAGGGGGCGATTCCATGCTTCCTGTTCAGACGAAACAGCAAACAAATGGCGCTCGCGCTAGGTTTGCCAGCCTGGTTTGTCGTACAAAGCTAGCCCTCGATGTATTTGCATCAAGTTCTAGCATTCATAGCATGGTCTCGTGTTTTTTGTGATTAAAATGTTTTCTAAACGTCACGTAATCTACTTTTGTGGGCCATGTGGCGAGTATCTCGTGTCTGCTAAGCAGGCGAAAACATAACATCCACCATAGAAATACCTGCGTGCTGGGGCGGAAAGGCGGGCGCAGCTAGGAGCTCGCGCCCATACCTTTTCTCGCTCTCTCGAGGAGATTCATTTGCGTTCATGCATGACACTAAGGAGGCACTTTCGCCAAATTAAAGCATACATTGCTGATCTTCCCCTGCATCATCCAGATCTTGAACAAGCAAAACCGATGTTGACGAAACTACATATGCGAAGACGGCATTCCTGAAGGGGATAAACGTAATAATCTTTCGTGTAGCGAAGTGAAGTAAACAAAATAAATAAACAAAATGTGTGGCTTCTTATGACCGCGCCCGTGCACATTTGCCGGGCTATCAAAGATACGGGTGCGAGAGCGCAGCAGGACAGCATTTTTTGTTTGCACTAAAGCACTCGCCAGGAAAGCATGTTCGAAGGTCACTGGATGCACCGTGTCTGTCAGCGCACCGCATCAGCTAAATGAAGCTTCCCAACTCTTCTATGCTATGTCTTTCTCTGTTCTTTATTACTCCTGTGTGTCGCTTGTTTTGTATACAGCTCTCTTCTATTTTCCAAGCGCAACGGATCCGGTTTGCGCTCTTGTGAAGGAAAGCGAGAGCGGGTGGTATCATCTAGCACCCCGTGTTGACTTGACGAAGGACGCCACCGCTCGCGTTGTCTGCCGCCAGGATGCTGTGGATCCAGGGCAGGTAAGGCACCACGTTGGTGTACACTCCGGGCCTGTTGGGAAGGGCGCAGCCGTCACCATTGGACACGATGCCAATCTGAACGGCTGTGTCGTTCAGGATTTGGAAGAGGGGGCCCCCGGAGTCGCCCTGCAGAAACATGAGACCAGCTATAGACTTGAGGCCAGATTCGCGAAGAGTTTCTTAGGTTACGTCAACTTAGCTAAGAAGTTCGTAAGTTAAGAGCATCGTAAGTGGAGAAGTCGGTATTCACTAACGCGTTCTATGTGAGACGAGGAACGCGACGTTTCTCGTACGGAAAACACTATAACCTCCGGTGTCCCGCAAGCTCCCGATCCCCGCGAGAGCCGGCTGTTGCTATGGCGACCGCATCTTCGGCAACACGAATATCCAATCGGAGAGCTCGGCATGGTTCGGAGCACCTGGAGTTTGAATAACAAACGCAGGCGGCCGTTTCCGCCAACGCTGGTCTGGGGTTTGTGACCGCTGCAGTGAAATGTCGACGCTAACACCGATTTAAACGGGCCCAAATGCCGTGGCCGGAATAGCCGCCCTCGTCGACTGCTACGAACTCGATCGCTACGAAGTGAACACAACTGTTATCGTAGCTAAAAGAAGACGGTCCGCGCCGGTCGTTTGCAAAGTGGCGTAGATAAACAAATCGCCGTGGCGTTTTTCGTGGCCTCAGAGATGCGGGAGCGAGCCGACTTCAAAAGATACGTTTGAACCAGGGTTGGGCAGAAATATCTTGGAAATACACATACTGAGATGCATGGCAAAAGTCGCTAAAATACTGTTACTGAAATACGTTTATAAAACTGCATTGCGATGCGTATCAGAAATACATTTGAGAAATAGAAAAATTGTTTGGAAATAGAAATACATGGAATATATTTTGGTGGGGCTGAACGGAGACTTTGAATTACATTGTTATGAAAATATTATTTTATATATCTTGGTGCGCACTCCTTGGAGCATACGAAGACAAAAAGAAGCATGTTCTTGAATACTAGATTTTGTTTTTAAACAAGCAAGCGAGTTCTCACTGCATGTTTGAGCCTGAATTAAGCTCAATCAAATTTACCCGCTTAATTAACATCTTGTATTTTGGAAAGTAGTAAGGGAAGCAAGTGATGTTTTCAACGTGGCTCGAGGGCGGTTTTATTTCGGCATCTCTCATCTTTCTAAAACAAAATCCCAGGGGCATATAAATAAAGTTTGTGTTCTCCCCAAACAACCTCGAGAAATCACTATGATTATGTCCAATCCGGACGCCTCTTTCAGCAGTCACCTTATAACGTCAACGTGGAATGAAGCGCAAGGAACCCGTATCCTTTTATATCTTCGTTTGGTGCGCCGACAGAGCTTTCAACTTTTGCAATAAACTAGAATAGTTGACCACCTGAAGTGCGGGAAAACATTTGTTAACTTTGTGGGCACTCTGGCGGCTCCTCAGCCCAGATGCCCGACTACGGGGCACAGGGGGCCAACTTTCCCGCGTGGTGGCGGAGTAAAGAAGGCCACGCCGCCTTGATAAGGCGGATGAGAGGCGGCACACAGGCAGTCGCTGCTTGGACTCAAGCTCCGCCGGTAACGGCGTTAGTGTATTGATCGTCTCGTCCATGTCCAATTCAATGCACTTTCTTGTCGTTGAAACCTCTGGCTCCGTCTTATTCCTGTGGGTCGGGTATGCAGCAAGGCAAACCGACCACAACTTTTGCACAATAAAGAAGAGAGTCATGTGCGGTCAGAGACACAAAACTTCCCTCACGAAACTTGGTCGCGGTACGAAGAATACACCCGAAAAAGTATTTGGATGCAGAAATAATAAAATAACACTTGCAAAATTGCATTGAGATACAGAAATGTAAATACATTATGTATTTTTGAAATGCTATCGCTATACTACCCAACCCAGGTTTGAACTAGGAGAGTGTCAGCAAGAGCCACGTAAATACCTGTTCACACTCGGAGTGGACGCGGGCGTTTGATCGAAGTGCTGGATTTGTTCTGTTGGACCGCGTCTTGGTAATCGCTTTCGGACCGATATTTTACGATTGCGACTCGATGGTGACGTGACACTCGGCAAAAGAAGGTTGGACCGACATCGCGTACCTCCCATGAGCTGTTCTATTTCGACGGTGTTGACGTACCGTCGTGTCGGAATAAAAATGGCATACTAATAACAAAAGTGTACATATCATATGTTGCGCAGCTTGGTAATCCTTACGGCGTTTATATCAGCTCTATATCACACAAAACAAGGTGATAAAGTTCATGAGAATCCCTTTTCGACGAAAGTCTTGCGTGGAAAAGGGAATCTCATCAAAGCAGCGGTGACGAACACGTTCGTCACCGCTGCCTTAAAAAACAAGGGGATGACAAGAGGAAAGATTGTCTTATTTATCTAAAATTAAGGTCAGCGATCACATGATTTATACAGGAAGGGTCCACAAGGGTAGCGCGGGCAGATTGCGTTCAGCAAGCCAGCCGGTCGTGGGCAGGCGGTCTTGGCCAGGGTTCGTCGGAGCAACGATGCGTTGCAGCACGTCGGAGTGCCTTGCTGGACCTCGGCGAGCTCGGCAGAATATAGGTCTAGGTCCAGGTCCGTCATGGTCGGTTTCAGGTACTTTCTTTTTCTTGCTGCTTGAAGTCGGAACGCGCGAGAAGAGCACGTAGAGAAATGAATGTCCTCTGGTCGTCTCGACCAAGCAACTTTGCGACGCTGTCGGCCATGGTGATCTTGATCGTAAAAAAGTGCGTAAGACAGGTCCGGAGATAACTTGATCTCAAAAGTACTGCTTGACAAATACAATTTCTAAAAGTTCTGAAGGCGCAGATATTATGTTTTCTTATTAGTTACCTCACTTTTTGTTTCTAAATACGCTGCAGCTTATACATGCGCATTTTTTAATTTCGCTTGCTCAGGATGACATCTCGCTTTCCTGACAAAAGTGTTATTCCTGATGGTGTAAAAATGTGAGTTGTGGAAGTGTATCGGCAATTCCTAACGAGCATCCGCTCCGCATGCAGTTTCAACTACTGATTATTCACGCCGAGATCGAACAGAGTCGCCACCGTGCAGCTGATGTTGGAAACACTGCTAGTGTGGATACCGCCGCACGTCGTCTGCTCTCAGCGCACGTTGAAACATGAATCCTCGCGACGATGAAGGCTTGTTTTCTTGTAAACTGCGTTATTTAGTTTGTGAATGCTCGAGGCTTCGAAAAGATTGTATCGTTCCACGAGAGTGGAAACACGCAAAGTCAAGGAATGCCAAGTGGGATGCTTATATAATGTTGCTACCGTGGTTGTTGTTGTGATGCGGTTATTTGTTTCAGTATCAGTGCCATTGTATACTATTGTCGCGAAGTTATGCCTTCGCGGCTTTGTTGTTTTAGTTTTACTTTGTTTTGGTGCCCCTCCGCGGGTGCCCCTGACCGCGAGGCGGATGAGGGCTTTCCCCGAAGTAATTCAGGAAGGCCCCGCTCCGGGTGTCAAGTGACGCGGTCCGTCTCTTTCTTTTACATTTTTAAGGCCCCCTGGTAGTGATGCAAAACTATCGATAAATCGACTATCGATACTATCGATAGTTTTTCCAAAACTATCGATAGTGTCGCAGAACTATCGATAGTCGACTATCGATAGTACTATCGATAGTTTTTCGATAGTCGACTATCGATAGTACTATCGATAGTGTTTCGATGGTCGACTATCGATAGTACTATCGATAGTTTTTCGATAGTCGACTATCGATAGTACTATCGATAGTGTTTCGATGGTCGACTATCGATAGTACTATCGATAGTTTTTCGATAGTCGACTATCGATAGTACTATCGATAGTTTTTCGATAGTTTTTCGATAGTTTGTCGGCTATCGATAGTTTTTCAATAGTCGACTATCGATAGTTCTTCGATAGTCGCTATCGATAGTCCTAGATAGTTTTTCGATAGTCGACTATCGATAGTTCTGCGACATTATCGATAGTTTTATTACTATCGGTAGTCCGATTTCTGTCGACTATCGATACTATCGATACTACTATAGATAGTTTCGCACCACTAGAGCGAACACAGTTGCCGCACCGCCGCTCGCCTCCCTTCCTGCTCTCTTCGCCCAAACTCCCGTCTTCGGCATTACTGAAAGCTGAACCAAAGTTGGGAGCGCTTGGGCTAGTTGGGTATCCCATTTGAAAAAAATAAAGCGAGAAAGAGAGAAGAGGAGCGACGCAAACTACTAGTGTCGCAAAACTATCGATAGTAAACCGTCGACATGCAGTACTATCGATAGGTTTACGATAGTCGACTAACGATAGTACTATCGATAGTTTTTCGATAGTCGACTATCGATAGTTCTTCGATAGTCGACTATCGATAGTACTATCGATAGTTTTTCGATAGTCGACTATCGATGGTACTATCGATAGTTTTTCGATAGTCGACTATCGATAGTACTATCGATAGTTTTTCGATAGTCGACTATCGATAGTACTATCGATAGTTTTTTGACTATCGATAGTCAGATTTCTGGCGACTATCGATACTATCGATAGTACTATCGATAGTTTTTTGACTATCGATAGTCAGATTTCTGGCGACTATCAATACTATCGATAGTACTATCGATAGTTTTGCACCACTACCCCTGGTCCACGGACCGTTCTTCTTGAAGCTCTTGTCGTCGGCAGCGGTTAACCGAAAATAGCCAGGTTCAGGGAATTTCGGAATGGTTACCACGCGTTGAGTGGGGTTTGTTTTTGGTCCCGTTTAGATTTGTGTTGTTGTTTATGCACTTGCGTACTTGCTTTTGGTTACTGACCTTTTGTGTACCCGCCTGGTCTTGTTATCGTGCCTTTGTACGTGCTTTGTCTTGTTTTAACTGATCTTTTGAACTTTTTTCGAAATGTGGTTGGTGTTGTGTATGCGCTTGTTTTTGTCATGCACATGTTTGCTTGTGCTGGGACGTCTCCGATTGGTCCTCAAGAAACCCCTCTTGATTGGTCCTTCCAAAACTTTCTGATTGGTTGCCTGGATGGCTCCAGAATGCTTCTGAACCCCATATAAGCAGCCGCCAAGGGTCCGCAGAAAACTTGGCTCCTGGATACCAAGCATTGAACATCACCCTTCCTCTGGAGTCCAACCTGCACGTCGGGCGCCCCCTTCTGCTGTGGAGTCGTCCTCCCGCTAACTCGCACACTTGGGACCCCTTACGGCTGTGGAGGAGTTCCGGCTCGCCCGCCTATGTGTGGATCCTTGTTTGTCGCGTTTAGGTGTGGTCGGGGCCCCCTGTGAGGTGTGTGTGGTCGAGGAAGTCGGCAGGGGAAGTCGCCAGAGATAGGAGTATGTCTAAGCGTTTCTCCCCCGATATTAATTGACGAATTGGCCATATCTGTTATAAAAGAGTTTATCTCATATTCCATAAATAAACAGTTCGTGAATAACAGTATCTTCATCAACGGAAAAAGGGACACCTATCTTCTTCGTGACACTATGATAGAGTACATTGCTGACGGAAAGCGGTGCCTTGACGAAGGCGAACAACTTGTGAATTTTGGGGGCATTATTGAGTGCAGGATTTTGGCCAAAGGACCACGTCGACGAGCGTACACGTTCAGGAGTTACGTACTGCAGTCGTCGGCTCTCAGCAACGATCACCACACTGTGAATCTGAAACTCACGAACGGTGCCACGATTGATGAACTTGCGTGCACTCGCCCTGCCGAATAGCTAATGTTTCTAACTCCGACGACTGGATACGTCTTGTAGAAAATCTCACGATTCGTCCTTCCGACCGTTTTAAACGCTACATACGTAAAACCCTTTATTTTTGCGATCCCAATTATTCGCAAATTAGGCGTAGGAACCTGTTCGCGGCCGCTAAGTCTCGCGAATTCTAGACTTGAATTCTGGGCACAAAACGAGAGAGGTATTCGCGTACGTTTATTTTTCGCTAATTTTGTAATTCTCGAAAATATAGGGCTCGCGAATGGTTTTGCAGTAGGAGGCGCAGTCACTTCGGAAAAATAATGAATCGAGCTTCGTACGTGGCACTCATGTCCTTTAGGGAGCTGTTACCCTTAGATGTAATCATGCCGTTTTCATGTAGCGTGATTTGCCGTTGAAAATTTGTTTTTTAAGCGAAGTGCGCGAAACCTTCGTCATGTGAAGGGTAAAAGCAAAATTCATGGAAAATAAACAAGTAATTGATTAGGCTCGATAGTTGCTGTTGCTCTTTCGGTAGATTGACGAGTTGCCGTCAGCCCTGTTTACAGCGTACTTCTAACCGAACTTCAAGAAAATTGATCAGGTGTGTCCGACGCACACGCAGGCACTGAGCGAGTCCCTTCCGCTGCAGCTGATGCCTCGTTTAGTGTGGCATTTTGTAGGGGGGATCGTAGGAGAGACATTTCTATAATGGTTGAAAAGTCGGATTCTCGCGCAGTAATATGTTTGTGGCGTTCGCATCCTCTCCAAAAACACCGCAGTGGGAGAAGGCACACTAAAGACGATCACATGGCACAGCAGCGAGCGAGTATCAACACCCACGCTCTACGCGCACTATACTTTGGGCGACAAGTGACACTTCTCTGAACAGTTTTATTTTTCCACTTACCTTGGTTGTCATGCATCGTTGGTTTGAAGCCTTCGGTGGTGAAATGTTTAGAGCAAACTACCGCGTGAATCAGGTCTCAACTTCGAGAGTCACTCTTTTCTCAGCGCGCCGGCCGCTGGATATCGGTGAAAACTGACCCCCACCTCGGTGCAATAGGTATTGCACTAAGGCAGTGAACAGCATGGGACCATTTTTTTGTTGAAATCGCTTTCACAATGAGACTGTACGAGGCAATAAACGCGATATACTGCAGGTTCTTGGCCGCGACCGCAGCAGATAGCCTATGGGGCAGCCACCTTCCTATCCACTGATTGATGATGATGATAGCGCAAGAGTAGCACCACATTTAGTTCGATCTCGAGGCGAATCGCATCGTGCCTGCGAAATGGAACTATTCCCGGCCACAACAAGATTGGAAGCTAAAAAGAAGCCGGAGTCATAGAAGATGATGTTTTCAAAGGCCCACGGCCAAGAGTTTTCCCGACGCCTGATATATTATCGCCGAGATGTTTCGGCGGCGCCCTGTTATGATTTCTTTTCGGGACCTCATGACCAGGATTTGCCTCGCCGTCATTGGCAGGATTTGCCTCGCCTGGAACCGGTGATTGGGCAGGCGTTATTATAACACAGAACGCAATGGTTTGGCCAGTCGCGAGCTTCGACCACAGCGACGAGACGCTTTTGGTCGCGCACGTTGCCATATTTCTTTTCTGTTTAAGTCGACACGCAGCCGACGCTACAAGGTGATGGGATCATTCAAGCAGCCTCAAAAGTCCAAGTCACTGGGCCTTTTTGATTTATGATTGTTTCAGCGATAATAGAACACGTACGGAAACATTACGAAAACCATGACGGCGCGCTTTTGACGCTGCCAGATTGTTCTCCTCAGCTTGTAGCATTGGCCAGGGGGCTATGTTCGACAAATGTTTCGTTTCTCCTAAAAAGAAACGGAAGTGACGAAAGCGACGATATCGCGTCTGATTGGCTAGAGGCTCAAATGACGAAAGAGGGAACTTTCGTCATTTGAGCCTCTAACCGATCAGGCGCGATATCGTCACTTCCGTCACTTCCGTTTCGTTTTAGGAGAAACGAAACATTTGTCGAACATAGTCCCCAGGTCTGGACTTGAGGAGAAAAGGAAATATAATAGTTCCTAACAACTTAAAAAAAAAAATCAGAAAAAACAGAGGGTATGGCGACTCTTTTGAATCTATTATCGCCTGACAGCCAATGAGATTGCCGCATTACCCGACAAAAACGCCGAAGAGTTAGTCACGAAGCAAGAAGCGTGAACATACACTGTAGAAAACGTTTGTGCGTCTATTTTCACGCACAACACTCGGAGAGCCAATCACCGCAACTTACGGAGGCAGCTGAGCGAATGACACTGCCAAAACATATCTATAGACAAAAAAAAACGCAGTCTGAGTTATGACATTAAGCAATACAAACGTCACGCTTGCATTGCTTCGGGCCAGTTGCACCAACGTCGCTTACCTTAACCCAAAGCGGCTCTTTCCTAAGTCGGCTTAGCGCCCTAAGCCGAGCTTGGATAAGCACGGGTTTAAAATCCGGTTGCACCAACGTCAACCCGGCTTTACAGACGCGCCCCTAGCTAAACGCTGGATTTGCGTAGGGAATGTAGGGACAAACAGAGCGAACTAGGGAACGCTCAGAGGGATGAATACGATTGGCGGAGAGGAATAACGTGATGTAAAAAGAAAAAAAAAAAACTGCCGCAATAGTAGTAGTTGGCGTCTGCTTTTCGCTGTATTTCTTCGGTGAGTAACGAATTATAGGTCTCCAAATTCAATCAATTTTTCGCTTAACTTTCAGAAACAGGAGTCAAAGCTTTAAATAAACACGAATGCCCTTTACATCTGTGATTGTGTGTTTAATATCGGTTGATAACAGAATATTTTGATAGTGACAGTAGTTTCATGTTCACATTTTGATATAACGGAGCCATCGAGGGCCCCAAATCTCACCGAACGCGAGAAGGACTCTCTACTCGCTACATCACTGAAGACAAAACATCATCGAGAATAAGTAGGCAGGTAAGATGACTACTGAAATCAAGTGATGCCTGAGACCGATGAAGTTCAAAACAGCGACGAACTCGCCACGGCAGCGGCGAAAATGCCCGGAAATCGTCGAATTGAAGTCGTCGAGATCTTGCATCAAACGTACTCGTTGCTATCAGCAAGGTGACAAAACTGCACTTTACCGTCGTTGAACTGAATGTGTCAAACCCTTTGGTAATGGAACTACGTATATTTTGCTTTAGTGACAAGGAAAGAAGGTATAACTATCAATACATCAAAGCGATACTACTGGTAGATCCCTTGATGATCATACAAACTATCAATTATTGAACACGCAAAGGTCGCCCAGAACCTTTTTTTTTTATTCCTGCTGATACAGGACCAGAAGCTTGTTCGCGAGTGATAATAGGCAGATCTTGAGTTCATACAAAAAATCAGCAGAACCCATCCTTTGGGAATGATTATCTACGTTAATGCGAATAGCATCAAACGGTGCGGAGTTATGCGCGTTCGTCAGGTGGCCGGCACACTCTAGATACGCCAGCCCACTCTTGAGGCGATTCTAAATTTGTTGACACTTTCACAGCCCTGCGCACGATCTCCGCAGCCCAGCACGTGCGTTTGTGTCACTTAGGAAGGCGAGCAAAGCACGCGCCATACGCACAAACACTCAAAATGGTACCGACCAGACTTTCTGGCGTCTCAGCTAGTCTCAACCAACGGTACTCTAAACGGTTGTTTATATCTTTACCATAGGACGCGCTTTACAGCGCTGTCACAGCTACCGGTGCGCGCGCGTTCCATGCACGAGGGCTCATTCCGCTCTCGTGAGGCTGAGCTAGTACTTCGTTTCAGCTTGGCTCCAGACGCAGCCGATGCTACGAGCGCGAGCGTGTGGCCCTGAACAGTGCCTGCATTGCACGAGCGCGCGTGCTAGTGCAGGGACGCTGAGGCCCAGACGCTCGCGCTTGCAGCATCGGCTGCGTCTGGACCCAAGCTGAAACGAAGTATAGAGGTCTCCCGGAGCGCGGGAGAGGGTGAGCAAGAGGGAGAGGGTGAGCGCGGGAGAGGGTGAGCTAGCCCTCGTGCATGGAACGCGCGCGCACCGGTAGCTGTGACAGCGCTGCAAAGCGCGTCCTATGGTAAAGATATAAACAAATGTTTAGAGTGCGGTGAATGACTGCCTTCATAGCTCTGTGGTTAGCGCGTCTGCCTGCTGATCAAAGGGTCAACGGTTCGAATCCCAGCCGGCGCCGGTCTTTTTTATTTATTTATCGACCCGCGGCGTAAGAGGTTAGATAGCCAGATAGGGAGATAGATAGATAGATACATAGACGAAAAGTGCGTGAAGTATCCAAAGAATGCTATTCGCATT
>JAZHYW010058333.1:0-10990 GCA_037355805.1 Ixodes ricinus
ACACTAGTTCATGCAGAGAGTCTTGGGCACTCGATACGTCTCCAATGGATCCTGCAGGCCATTGTGGAATTGCCGGAAATGCTGGTTTGGGAGCGTGATCGGTTGGCTACAGAAGCCTATATATATGACGCGATAGAACTAACCATCTTCACACCCACAGATGCCAAACTACTACTTCGGCATTACCGAGAGGAATATTCACGACGACAATGGTTCACTGAGAAATCTGTAGACGCTCTCCTTCCGCATATTGACCCGGACCTTAAATTTCCACCATACTCCGGAACAAAAAGGAAATACGACACTCTCCTGCACCGATTAAGACTCGAAGTGGCTTATACTGGAAGTTTTTTACATCGAATTAGACATCGTGTGACCCCAGTATGCAAATGCGGTGATCCTTTTGAGGATGTTAATCACATCCTCTTAGAATGTCAGTGCTACGCCAGTGAAAGGCATCGAATGAAAACTCGACTTCAACTATTGGACAGTCGTCCCCTATCTTTGGCAAAGATTTTGGGTCCTTGGGCGAACCGAAAAACACTCAAAAGAGCACTAAACATTATTTGTGACTTTTTAAAAGACAGTGGACTTTTATACGAATATTAAGTACAGACATATGCCGTACACCTATGGTTGTATATATTTGTAGCTATGTGCACAAGTGAGTGAGCGTGACAGTATGTAGCGTGAGTGTAAGTGATGTGCTCTATCCCAACTGAAAATGAGACAAGCAACAGACTGACAAGAAATGCATCAACTGCATCAACTGTTTTGTGCTGTGTTTTGTAGCAAGTGTTCTCTAACGCTCCGTTCTTTTTTTTTTTTTTTGCGTGTGTATATGTGTTTGCGTGTGTGTTGGTGTGGCCGTGTTAGGCCTGTGCTGTTACTTCGTACTCATTTCTTTTCTTCTTTAATCATTACGTTTTTAGGTCTTAGTTCATATCATTTTCAAGTTTTGGAGTAGCCGGCGCCATTTCAAGGCTGCCAAATTCTTCTGGTTGATCTTTAAGAGTTCCCGCAGACCGCGTTTTTCGCCGCTTTTCTTCAGGCTCTTCGATCTCCATTGGCAATTCAGGGGATGCCACCTGTTGCCTCTTCTCTCTCGGCATCTGTAGTATCACATCCCGAGAGCATCGCGCACAACTTGAACGCATGTCCGACCATGTGTTGCGCGTAAAACAGACGCGGAACAAGCGAAACGGGAGCAGCTAGCAAACAGTGCGCGAGGGAACGCGCCGAACGAGGGACAAGCCTCGCAAGATGACGGACGGCCAGACTGGATCCGGATAACTGCGTGGTGCCTGGATCGCGTCTCCCCACTGGTGCGTTTAAGCGCCCCATCCCACCCATAGATCAAAAGTGGTCCTGAAGCGGCAACAAATGACGTCACAGCGAGCCGGACCGCCGCGCTGTTGACTGTCGCGATCCTGGCGGTTGGCCCCAGAAATGCTGGCGCAGCGTCAACGAGCGAACGCGAGCGCCGCTGCCGCCACGGCGTCCCAGGCGTCCCAACTTCCGGCTGCTGCAGCTTCCGTGGACGGTCGCGAGTGGAGAGCGACCTGCAGCAGAACAGGCGTCTGCCATGCGATACCGCAACATGTTGAGACGCCCCCAGTGATCGCGATCACGGCTGGCAGCATGACAACTTTTATGACGTCAGCGAGGCGGCAATCGCGGGACCACTTTTTGGGGCGCGGTTAAATCGCCAGTCGTTGAGACGCGTTCTCCAGGCACTCATACCGAAACCACAGGGACTGCTACCATTGTGGCCAGGCGCTTAACGGGCATCCGCTAAATGTGTATAAATGTGCCATATAAGAACCCTTTCTCGTTGAAAATTTTAAATTAATGCCAACGTGCGCGTAAAAATAATAAGTATATTTTATTACTCTAAAAAAATTTCACTAAAGAAAAAAAAACTATCATCGGTAATTTTATGGGTGTTTAAACACCGCTAGAAATTCCAGGGCTTTTCAAGGTCCGGAAAACGCAGTTTTCAAATTAAATGGTTTTCAAGGTTTTCAAGGACCCGTGCGAATCCTGTGAATAGTTTGAACCGGAGAAAAATAAAACGAAGAATCGAAACCAACGCCCGCCTGGGAAAAAAGAACCCTAGTAGACGGACACTTCCCACGTCTTTCTCGACCTCAACTGGTTTCCACAAACGACCGCTCAAAAGCTCGCGCGAGTTTGCGGAATGGTTTCCAAAGAAAGCGGTGACGTTTCCCGCACGCAGCACCACCTTCGCCGCGAGGTAGTGAGAAAAAAAAACAATATAATCAAAATCCCTGCCGGCCAACCGCGGGAAGAACGTTTTAGAAATCAGCGCAACGCATGGAAATGAAGTACGACGTCCGACTCGAATCTAATGTATACAGATCGGCGTCAAGGCTGCCGGGGGAGTGCTAACACAATTTCCACGCGCGCCCTCTCGAGCCAGCGGCTCGCCGCCGCGGAGAAAGGATGATTGTTTGTTGACCGAGAGCTGCCCCGTTCTACCTCGCGCCCGCGCGCGCGCGCCCGGGAGAACGCGTGATGACTTACCGTTTCTCACCACGTATCAGTGGTTCTCATGAATGCTAATCAGAACCCAGAATGCCGCTGGGACACCGCGTTACAGCATATCCATGTCTAGATAAATATATTTCTTTTTCTTTAAAGCCTAGTTTGGGACGTGGAAAAGACACCAAGCGCGCTAGCGAGCGCGCGGAGCCGATCGCGTGGCTCGTTCGAACAACGAGAAATCGAGTCGGACCAATGTATCCTAGAAGACAAGGCCGGCCCATTACGTCATCATTAATGGACCCCCGACCCGCCCCGAAAGGCAAACATGCCGGAGCTTGACGAAAGTAACCGCGAAGTGGCGCGAATGCGTGCGTCTTATTTGGTTTCGCCCCGTGCTATGCAGAACGCAAGTTCGTCTGCTTCTTTCTGGAGCCGTTAGCGGTCACGTCAGACCGTCGAACTCTGATTGGCTCTGATTAAAGGATAGCTGGTAGACGACCCCAAAGAAAGCTGGCTTGAGGTCTATCCACTATCCTTCCAATCGGAGCCAATCAGAGCTCGACGGTCTGACGTCACCATAACCGCTCCAGAAAGAAGCTGAGACGAACTTGCTGGGACGCTGCGAGACGCGTTTGCGGCGACGCGGACGCGTGGGCGACGTGGATAGCGGGCGACGCTGACGCGGGCGACGCTGCGGCGATCCTCCGGTGATGACGTTTGTGGGGGGAAAAAGCGCAAGCCTTGTCTTCTAGGTGGCGTGGGTCGCGGACCGTTAGTCTTGATCGAAACCCACGGTAACGCGATTCGATCTCATGCGCAAAGTGAGCCCGCGCGAGCTCCCGCGGTGGCTGCTGCTACAAAGCGAGGACGTGTTCCGCGTGTGGTGAAGCGGGGAGCTCTTTGTCATTTTCCACGGTGTCACGGATATGCGGGGTTGGTCGTGGCTTAAACGTAAACAAAAAGGTGGAGATCGAGCTCGGGGCGTTCGAGAGCGGACAAGCAAATTAAGGTACGGTGTTACGGTGTCGCGGGCGGGCGTAAAGAAGAAAAACGCGAGCGCGCGAATTCGCCGCCGCCCGACAGCGCCGTGACGCTAAAATTTGGTATGCGCGGCGCGGAGTTGCATGGGTCTGTGAGGAATGAACTTTGGGAATTTGGACCACCGGACGCTGACCCTAATTGGACGACGGAACTTCGTGAGGTTCGATTCGAACCAAACCGATGCCGCGGCCATGCGCTGAGCGCGCGTCTCTGGTTGGTCGAATCAAACCGACGAATCACCGGAGCATAGAATTAACAAACAAATTGGTACGAGTTCTCCAACCTGTTTGTTACTGCGTTGTTAGTGGTTTCCGAGCGGTAGGTACAATATCTTAAATGTGACATTAAGCGAATTTCTTTTTTGTTTCAACCTAATGGTTTCTAATCTCCTCAAAAACTTCTTGCAGTAAAAATGACACAAAAAGTCGGGAATTTCCCGCAGTTGTGTTAGTATATACACATTTTTTTGCCCCAATATTTTTTTTCACGATATAACGAAATCAAGATACCTGTACACGAACTCAGTTTCTCCGCTAAATTTAGCGGAAACATTGACGTCACGTGTCCTATACACCGATTCAGTTTCCCCGCCAAATCTGGGCGGGAAGGTGAGCGTCGCGCGACGGCACCCGAAATCACGTGACACCTCGGGGAAATTGACGGCACGTGACTTATACGTGGACTCGGTTTACCCCGCTGAAATTAGAGGGGGAAAAATTCGCGTCTTGTGGGCAAAACTTTAATTTTGTTTCTCCGCTAAATTTAGCGGGGAAATTGACGTCACGTGACCCGTACACCACTTCAGTTCCCCGATAAATTTAGCGGGAAAATGCGCGTCTTGCAACCTAAACGCTGATCTAGTTTCCCCCGCTAAATTTAGCGGAGGAAATCGACGTCACGTGTTTCTATGCAACCACTCTGTCTCCCCGCTCAATTTAGGGGGTAGAATATACGTCACAATATACGATGCATTATGCGGAGAAAGAGTTGTCTGGTTCCTACGCTGGGGTAACGGTGACGTCAGAACAACGGCGAGTTCTGATTGGCTTTGATTGAAAAGCTGGTGGGTAGACCTCAATGCTATAGATACCTTCAGGTATACCCACTATTGTTTTTCTATCAGCCAATAAGAGCTCGGTGTTCTGACATCATCCTAACCCCTGAGCAGGAAGCAGACGAACTTGCGCTCCGTATAGGACTTTGAACGTAAAGGTCACTGCCAATTTTTTTGCATGACGACTGTGACGGGGCCGTCCTTCGAGCAAGAAACACGTCTCGGACGGTGTGCGCAGGACGACTTCTGAATGAGGTATTCTAGCAGTTTGACCGCGGCTAACAACATCTAAATGTATGGATGGATGTTAATGGCTATACCCTTTTGTAACGGGCGGTAGCTTGCGCCACCTGCCGTCTGCGTCGTCTCTCAATCTTGTCATCTTTTGAATTCGTCCAGACGCTAGCAGAAAATATATATAATTTTAGGACTTTCTACGCCTTCCGCGGCCAACGCTCCTCCCGGACAACATCTCGTTCCTTCGGGTCTCCGGCCACATCGAGCAAAAACGCGCAAAGGGCAACCACTTGGTCTCTCGCGCCGAACGGTGCTCACTCTAGTTTTATCCGAGCTGCACATGACAAATGCAGAAATTCCTCGCAAGGGACAGGCAACACTGATAACGCGGCAAGAACCCGCCTTCCAAAACACTCTCTACCGTTTTGTTTCAGTCAGCTTCGATGCCGGTGTACGAGAAAACAACAACACCAAAAAAAACGTGCGGTGATGTATCACACGAGACAAACAGACGCGCTCGCGATCATGCTCCGAGTGTTTTGGTATAAGTTGCACGAACGCCGATGGAGTGAACGCTTACCTGCCGCCTCTCGCGGTCCGCGCGGCGGGCGAGGCGGCGTTCTGTATAACGCGCCCTCGCGTATAACTCTCGGAGTGCTTCGCCATTCATTCGGCTTTAATCGCGTGCCATGATCGCGCGCTGTACGGGCGGAGAATACACTCCCCGCCGTTGAAACCGATCATTACGACCATCTAGCGTTCGGAGTTGAGTGAGGGTTTCATTGTGAATGCCGTTCCGTTGCTGAAGACCGCCCGACCCACCGGTATGTATACCCGCTTGTCTTAAAGCTCTCCGCTCGGCTTGGCTATCATCCGACGTATCCGCACACCTAGCCTTCCGGGCTGTTCTCTGGTGTAAGACCTGTGGCGCCTGTATCACTCTTTTTTTTTTTTCTTCAGGTTTTTCTAAATGTTTTAAAGTCTCTCCTCGAACGATCAGAGTCTCTCCTCGAATGGCTGAATGTGTTGACACCACAGCTCGAAGCACGTGGGGCGAAAGCTCGCGCAGTCTATAGAACCCTCAGCATCCCGGCTGCAATCCGCACACCTACCCGTTCCGATTTGAATAAGCATCGTATACCGGCATGCTGTCATTGTAATCAACAGGGGCTTTTAGCAAACCATTACCGTGTTCCGCGTACCTACTCCTTCCGCGTACCACTCCTTCCGCGTACAATCGAGAGTTTTAGAATATAGGGGCCCCCCGACAAGCTTAGTGCGACGTACATGCAGAGATCTTGCGCGCACGCGCGGTGTGACGCCCCGCAGGCTGCTTGGAGTGACCCGAAGCGTTCAGGCATCATACACTCTAGAAAAAGCCCGTGCGTCTACTTTCCCGTACAACACTCGGAGAGCCAATCACCACAACTTGCGGAGGCAGCTCAGCGGATGAGCGATGCCGAAACACATGTTTAGACCTAAAAAAAAACGCAGTCTGAGTTGTGACATTAAGCAGTGCAAAACGTCCCGCTTGCATTGCTTAATGTCACAACTCAGACTGCGTTTTTTGGTCTAAACATATGTTTCGGCATCGCTATTCGCTGAGCTTGCCTCCCAAAGTTAGTGTGATTGGCTCTCGAGTGCTGTGCGGGAAAGTAGACGCACGGGCTTTTTTAGAGTGCGGTATGGATTTCTACGCATAAGTTGTATCTATTGGTGGTTCCACTGTTCATTTATTTTTAATTGGATATAGGTTAACCATTTTGTTCTTAGCCCGAGACTGAGGCAGGAAAAGAGGAAAGTTTCAAATTAGAAGAAAAATAAACCGTCTAGGACACGTCTCTGTTTTTTTTTCCTGCCTCTTTTCCTGCCTCAGTCTCGGGCTAAGAACAAAATGGTTAACATCCACCAGCTCGCCTGCGCACTCACTGCATTATCATGGATATAGGTCTCCGATGCTCACGCCGGAGCAGACTGAGGCACTTTAAAGTTTATTTGTTTACCTGCCTCACTTCAATTTTATATTCTAAAACTCTCTCTATTTGTGTGCGTGTGTCTGTCGGGGGGGGGGGGGGGGGCTACAAACCTCACGTGTTTTCCTTTTTTATTTTTATTTATTTATTTGAAATACTGCCAACCCCTTCGGGTTATTGCAGGAGGGGGTTACAATAAAATGCACGAAGTATACGTACACAGACGTTATACATTTGATAATCATAAATACACTGCTACTGAGAGTAACAACAGGGAGATGAAGCTAATCATCAGTAAACCAATCCATCAACCTCTCCTCAAATGTGTTCAACAGAAGAAACGCCGGAAAAGAACACTTGAAAACAGCGTATTCCATTCTTCAATGGTCTCCACAGGGAACGAGTATTTATAGATGTCAAGATTGGGTATACAAGGATAAACTGATAATTCATCGTTTAACGTCGGAACCGTCTACCAGGAGGTCTTATGTAGTTTTGCGTGTCGATATTAAAATGATTAAAATACAGTAGATCAAAAAAACTTTAGTGGTGCAGTTTTACGCTTTATTGCTAAAGAGGATATCTGGGCATCTCTTAACAGTGCCGAAACAGACTCTGTGTCTATTATATCTAGAAAAAATAAACCTGACAGCAAGCCTTTGAATACGCTCCAACTTGTTTATTTGGGTTCGTGTGTGGGGGTTCCATATTATTGATGCGTACTCTAAGGTTGGGTGCACCAAGGTTTCATAAACATTGGTTCTGACATCGGAGTTCGTCCCTCTAAGAGATCTTCTCATGAAACAAAGTTTTCTACATGCAGAATCACATACATTTCCAACATGCGTTTTCCAGTTGAGATCACGTGATATTGTAACACCGAGATACTTAAAATGTCAAAACGCTGCAGGTGTATACCATTTATCTCGTACGAAAACATTAAAGAAGACTTCTTTTTGGTTATACTTGCGACAGTTGTCTTATCAAAATTGATGCGCATATTTCACCTCTCACACCATCGCAAGATAGTCAACAAGGAACGGTTCAACAAGATTTGATCGTAAGCACTTTCCACAGTAATGTAAATCAAACAATCGTCAGCAAACAATCGTACTTCCACAGCCGAATCAATATCTTGAGGGATATCGTTAACATAAATTAAAAATAAAACCGGACCCAAAACAGAACCCTTGGGCACGCCAGACGAGACAGGCAAAACAGATGATGCATGGTCGTCTATTTCAACATACTCCGTCCGATCAGAAAGATATGACTTGATCCAAGAAACAAAGTTTTTATCAACACCGAGACGCAGCAATTTCTCTAGTAACTTGCCATGTATGACTCTGTCGAATGCCTTAGATTGGTCGATAGACACAACATCAACTTGGCCACGTGCGTTTAGTTCTTCACCGAACTGATGCGTTGATTCAAATAGCTGAGTAGTAGTCAAAAGCTTCCTGCGGAAACCGTGCTGTTTGTTGTAGAAAAGATTGTTGTTTTCCATGAAATTTACGAGCCGTTTACAAACAATGTGCTCAAGCATTTTGCATGAATTTGATGTCAACGAAGTCGGACAGTAGTTTTCTACGCTAAGAAGGTTGCCTGATTTGTGAATTGGTACAACTTTGGCCGTTAGCCAGTCATTTGGTAAGCGACATTCGTCGAGAGATTTCTGAAAGATGGTAGTCAGAAAGTGGGATACCGGTTCGCAATAGCGTTTCACGAATTCGCTTGGAATTATATCTGGTCCTGGCGTTTTCTTTATATCAATATTTAGCAGTAGGGCCCTTAATCCCTCATAGTTAATTTGAATATGTTGCGTTAACGAGTCGGGCTTATCGCTTGTTATAATATTCACAGACTTGTCAGCTGAAAAACCGAATGAAAATATTTGGAAAATGTACAATGTCCCCTTCAATCCTTTCGAATTAAAGGGGCAGTGCAGCAATATTCAGTGGAAATGTTTGTTTGTTTGTTTTTGTGTGTTTTTGTTTTCGCTTTACGCGAGCTTACTGGCACTGTAGTGGGTGACAGGTCAAGAACGAAGTGAAGCTCCTCCCACTTCTTTCCTTTTTAGTAGTGCGAACGCTGGAGAAAAGGTGACCTCCACTCCACCGTTCGCTCCGCCGAAGTGGAAAGGGGTGGAGGAGCTTCACTTGTTGCTTGACTCGTCACCGACTATAGTGGTATATTCAAGCGTGGAGGTAGGAAGCTTCTGAAGGCAAAATTACGTCACCAGAGATGAATCCGAAGGATGCTTCTGGCTTTGGAGGGACACTCCATTAACCATGACCAAAAACGAACAAAACCAAAAGACGCCACTGGACGGAAAGGACAGTCGATTTGGCACCAAGGGTTGTTTTGGTCATCCTTAGGGGGCGCGTTCCCACCACGGTTTCCCACCGACCGCTACCTCTACTTCCGGCTACCCCCGGGATTGGCTTGTTTGGCTGGCTTGAGTCGGTATATGTCGCCTCCTCTTCTTCCTACCTCTATGGATGCAAGTATATACCCGCACGCAACTGCCATTGACCAAGAAACCTTGTTTGTTACGGTATAATTTCAAAAATAAAAACGATCGGTTTGTTTTTTTGCTTAATTGATTGGCGTAGTTTTGAGGTCGCGAGTTGGTGGTATGGTTCCCCAGTGTCGATATGTGAATGCGGCCCATAAGCTGTTGGACGCAAGCACTGCGTCAGCACTCAATTTGGCTCAGCAATGGTCAATAGCTCGACAAGCTATAGTGGCTCGTGTCCAATCACTGCAATGACGACTGTACACCAACACGCTACCCTGACGCCGTGTCGTTGCGGGGGTACTGCTCTGGGCAATTCGCATGCGCAGTGCCCACACCTCGTGCGGGTACTGCACCTTTGCCCACACACCCTGGGGGGGGGGGGGGCTTGTCTGTAAACTGCGTGTCGGCCTGTACACCTTTTACACAAGGGCGCCGCCATCTTGAATGTCGTCACTTTCAGTATGGGTGAAAATATTGTCTGTTGCCATCGCCGCTCTAATCGAAGGCATTAGAAAGTTTTAGAAGATCGTGTCTTCGGGCCATGCTATTTGTAGCGGGAATTCGCACTGCCACTTCGGTGCATGATCTGAAGCGCGCGCCCGTAGCGGTAGCGCGCTCTATGAAAACGATCTATTAAAACTCCCAACAGACCGATCCCACCAGCTAGTTGAAGTACGCCACCGCTGTCGCCATGCATCGCGGGAGCCTGTAGTTTTTTTGCACGAGCAACGACCACGCTGGAGGCCTTCGCGAGCAGAGCACGAGACGGGCACGAGCTGCCTCGCGCATGGGCGCCTACCTCTTTTGAACTACAGTTATGGCGGCGTCACGCATGCGCGGAACGCTTAGTGAGATCGGTCTATTGGGGACTTTTAGCACACCGTTATCGTGTTCCACGTACCGCACTATCGGAGCCTCTGAAGCATGCTTTTAGAGCGCGCCTGGGTGGTATACCGTGACCGTGGGGCGAGCGCTTAACAGCATCCTTCAAAGAGCTCCGGAAGTGCGGTGCGCGGAACACTGTAGCGGTTTGCTAAAAGTACGCATGAGGGATGTAAGCGTAACCGTCATCCATTCTCGTTTTGTCTCACCTCTGTTTATTTTGTATTATTATTTTCTGCAAGTTGGAATTTTGTATTATATTTCGTCGCCCAGACCGGATATGCCTACCAAAAGGCTGGGGATGAGAGCAAACGAAAAGGTGTATAGCCGAACCCGACATCGTCTGAAACTCAGCATGTGTCCTTTGCTATTCCAACCCCAACGCGTGGTATATGATAAGTACTGGCGGCATGTACACCTTTTCCACGGGAGTGCCATCACCTTGAATATCGTCACTTCCAGTATGGGCGAAACTATTGTTTAGACGTCGCCACGCCAATGGTGGATATTTAGGATATAAACGTAACCGTCACCCATACTGCTTTGCCTCACCACTAGTCCTTTATTATTTCTAGGTTGAAATGTTTTATTCTTTTCTCGTCGCCCGCCTGACATGTCTACCAGGTGGCTGAAGGCGAGAGGTAAACAAGAAAGGTTTATAATCACACAGGCCACCGTGCCGCTAATTCTGGCTGCAAATTAAAAAGATATATATATATATATATATATATATATATATATATATATATATATATATATATATATATATATATA
>JAZHYW010058334.1:0-22318 GCA_037355805.1 Ixodes ricinus
GAGATTAGTACAAAATAACAGGCGCGTGATGTTTTCTAAAATCTTTAGTTTACAAGGTTTTGCGGCAAAATTAATATAGTTCGTATACAACCACGTCTCACCGGTGATTTAAGGTAGCGCCTCCCGACCTGGCAGCGTCTAACTTCGGTAGTAATTCGCGGCGCGTCCGCTTGGGAGACAGGGGTTGGCATCCCTGAAACCCCTTCCACCGCGAATGTGTTTCGGCTCCAAAATGGCCGATTAAATCTAAAATAGAACAGTCACAGCGAACGCTGTCGAATGCAATACTCCCTAACCAATACAACCAGCCGTGCAGTTCCCCGAGTGGCCGCTGCGGGAGAAATGGCGGCATTGCGATCGACATTAGCTCGGTTCTCGAGCATGGGTCGGTGTGACTTTTTTAGAGCAGGCTCTATGGCAGTTTCCCCAACATCAGTTGTTCTAGTAAGGTTGGTAAGTGCCTTACCAAGTCTGTGAGGTGATTACGTGGGGAGTAGCTGCATAACGTATCTACATTTTGTCCATATTAACCCATTGTCATCACTCTGTTTTTGTATTTTACGCAGTTCATTGGATGTTGGAAAAAAGAACCGCCCTCGTACAAGGTGACAAGCAAAAGACAATAGAAAATTTAGTATATTGTTTGTTTCATAGCAGATATAACATACTCCGCCGGCGCGTTTGCTCATGCATTGTATTGTTATCGGGTATTCTTATCGGAGACTAGGACGGCTACTAAAACTGCCTAAAATACCTTCTCATGCCAGACGGACCTGGCGCGTTGTATGTTATCAGTTGTCGAGACAGAGTGAAGGACCTATATCTTATACCTCGTGCGACTTTTTTTCTTTCTGGACAGCCTAGTTGTCAGCAAACATCGCTAGTTTCATGATGGCGGGTTCGTCATGCATTCTAACAATACGCGCCAAATATTGCGAGAAAAAAACTTTCAGCCTTTCCACTCTGGTGAAGAAGGAAGACCAGCGGAGCTGTACAATAGAAAGTAATGTCCAACCGCACGTCGGCAAGCCATAGTAGAAAGGCTGCCGCCATCTGTGAGCGACGGCGGCAACCAGATGCGTGGCTTGTCCCCGTCGCTCATAGATGGCGGTAGGTGTCCATAATTCGGTGTCTTCAATTCTTTGCGGGGGACACGATCCTGGGAAAACTAGCCCTTAACAGCTCCGCTGTAAAAAAATGAAAGCCGTTTACAACTCCCTGTAACGCCGAATTAGAGCGCAGACGTTGAGGAGTAGGGGAAGGCAAGGGGGGGGGGGTCACGTGACCTCGGGGGGTCAGGTGACCAGGGGGGTCACGTGACCGAGGGGAGGGGGTCACGTGACCTCGAGGGGTGGGGGCAGAGAAAATTTTCCGCTAAATTTAGCGGGGAAAATTTTCCGCTAGACTTAACGGGGAAAAATTTTCGCTAAATTTTAGCGGGGAAAATTTTCCGCTAAATATAGCGGGGACAATTTTCCGCTAAATTTAGCGGAGAAAAGTTTCTAGCGGGAAAATTTTCCGCTAGATTTAGCGGGGAAAATTTTCCGCTAGATTTAGCGGGGAAGATTTTCCGCTAGATTTAGCGAGAAAAAATGTTCCGCTAGATTTAGCGGAGAAATTTACCCATCATGAACCGCGCGGTTACGCCGACGCCGACGGCGACGCCGACGCCACTCACGCCGGAAACGGGCGCCTAAGAGGTGCGCTCTAAAAATCTTTTCAGGCACCGGACGCCGTTTTGTTCTTATTTTCAAGCTGCACTAGCCCCACTCCCCGTAATATAAAGTTTGAGTAGATCGTTTTGGTACCTCCCATAACGATACCCGATACCACAAGGACGCATCTGCGCAGATATTGTATCGTTATCGGAGGTATTAAAACGATCTACTAAAGCCCACCACGTGTATTTTTTTTAATGAAAAAAAAGCGTTGCGTTCCAACGCGATGATCGACCGGCACACAGACCAAGGTCGTAGAAAGAGTAGAGGCCCGGGGTATATTTTTAATAGAACCTAGGCGTCAGGCGTCACGTCAATACATAACGTCAATGCGACCTAACGTGTCGTCAAAACGCCATGCGCCATCACGACGACGCTTTGACGTCAAGGTGGTCGTCGACGTTGACAACGCGCTTTACACGACATCAAGACTGTGTTTTGACGTCATATCGCGCTGACAACGACGTCGATGTCAACGTTGACGACGACGTCAAGACGACGGCTTTCTTGTCGTCAACGCGACGTCATAAAGACGCTTGGCGTCAGGTCGTCGACGTCGTTATCGACATGATACAACTCGACGTCAGGACGATGTCCCGACGACTTCACAACGTAGACGTCTTCTTCGATGACAACGACGTAACACGACTTCTTTGTGACAGCGCGTCGACGTTGATGCTGGCAAAGGCAGCGACGTTACACGGCGTCAAGGCTTCGTCGTGATGTCTACGACGAAGTCAATACGACGTTAACGCGGCGACGACGTCACGCGACATCAAGACGACGTCAACGCGACGTCATAGCGACTTATGACGTTGCGTGAGGCGTCGACGTGAACGTTGGCGTCAACGTGAACGTCGGCGTCGACGACCACGTCGTTTTCGATGCGGCCCGTCGTCACGACCGCGTTACAACGGTGACTTGCTGTCGTGTAACGGCGTCGTCCTCAACGCGACGCGACATCACGACGGCCTTCGACGGCATCGTGGCGTCGTCGCAACGTCACGTTGTCGAGACGTTGTGTTTTGACGCGACCCCTGACGTCGAGATCAGATATATATATATATATATATATATACGTATATAGGTGTATGGAGTATCCAGGATATAGGCCTTATTACTTAACACAACGTGTTCTAGAGACGGGGACCGCTTTTACTTCACGGGTAGGATGGTTGTATGACAATGTGCCGTCTTCTTCTTGTTAACGATTCATGTGGAAGAGGAAGAGGGACTATGAAGGTGTATTAAAAATATTGCGGAACGGGACGCAACAAAAAATCGTAATCGTTTGGGAAATTAGTAGATGGTATAAACAATAGTAATGTCAACTGTCATTAACGAACTAAGATGAGAATTGATTTGCAGTATTTGCTACGCAGTCCTTGTGTTACCACCTGTTCTTATAGCTACGAATGTCACCGCCCGAGCAACCGGAGCGCATCACGAAAGAGTAGTCAATGAGGATGTGTTCGGCGATGTAACACCGTCTTCGAGCGCGGAGATCTAGACAGCGCAAGTAGTAAGACCGGTGGCGCGTTTTCTATAGAAGTATTTGTGTCGGATTCTTAATTATGCTTACGCGCCTAGGAATTAAACACAGGGGAAGGATTACCACGGGACCCACGCTCACGAGGATGTTCACGAGAGGCGTGGAACGAGCTCACGATGGCAAGCGCCTTTGGCGCAACAATGTAATCGACGCGCTCGGCTCGCATATGTTATCATATATATATATATATATATATATATATATATATATATATATATATATATATATATATAGGGGCATGTTGTGGCTTGAAGGCCGAAGGCGTAAAAGAGAGATATGCAGGGTGACGGTAGAAAACGAACCAGGAGGATTTTATTCGACGTTTCGACCTGAGACAGGTCTTCGTCAGGAATAGGGTTACAAGAAATATGTGGTTCTATTTATACAGTTTTTAGAGGGGAGAGAGTTCGCATACAAAGAAAGTGCGTAGGGAGAACAGATAAGGGTACACCACCCAAGATCTCACACAAAAGGAGGGATGAACTCTAAATCAAGAAACCGCACAAAAAATCGCAAAAAAAGGGGCGAGGACGAAAGTAGGTGATTAACCAAATAGCACACTTCGCAAAAAAAAAAAAAATGACTGGGCACAGAGGACACAAATAAAGGGACGAAATCTAAGGCGGGGGAAGCCGCACACGGAGGTCGCCGAATACATAGATGACACATCAAAAGTGGTAGGAAATACAGGATGTACGGGAATTAACTAAACAACACAACAAAGGAACGAAAACGCACTGTCCAGTTCTAGCTCCAAACTCAGTACCACAAAATTCTAGGTCCAAATGGTTTATTATTTATGGTCGTTATCATACTATTTATTCGATAGCGCCTCAATCGATGCAAGTGTTCCTGGGCTTCTATTTATTCCTTCCTTTATTGTGTTAAATCGGTATATAAGATATGACTCGCGTTGTTCGCGTTCCCGATTTGATTTGAATCCAGACTCTAAAAGTGTAACAGATAATTTATCGAATGTGTGGTTCTTGAGGGTGAGATGTTTTGAAATTGGCAGGCCCGGCAGGTATTTTGCGTGTGATCTGTGATTGTTAAAACGTAGCCTAAACGCTGTCTCGGTCTGTCCTATATATTGTTTTTTGCACACCTCACACTGTATCAGATAGATTACATTTGAAGAGTCACATGTAAGCTGCCCTCGGATTTTTATTGAGAACTGGGAATGCGTGCTATTGGCCGTGTTAGTTTCTCGCATATGTTTACAGACCAAGCATCCTGCTTTCATGCACGGTCGGCATCCGTTATTTGGTTGGGACGAATTCAGTCGGGAGTTAACTAGGCTGTCTCTAAGGTTGCGTGAACGTCTGTAAATCACCCCGGGAGCTGATGGGAATGCACGTTTGAGGCGTTCGCTTTGTTCTAAAATGTTGTAATGTCGCCTTAAAATATTATTTACGTTGGGGAAATTCATACTATAGGTTAGACATAAATTCGTGCGCTGCGCGTTGCACTGAGGTGGGCGGTCCTCCAGGAGGTCAGCGCGGTTTAGTAGGGCGGCTTTTTGGATTGCGTCGTTAATGACCCGCAGAGGATATTTTTGTTTTTCCAGTGCGTTCTTTAGATGATGTAGATCGCGTTCATTAGATGATGTCGTCAGAGGTCGCGCTCATCATCTAAAGAACGCACTGGAAAAACAAAAATATCCTCTGCGGGTCATTAACGACGCAATCCAAAAAGCCGCCCTACTAAACCGCGCTGACCTCCTGGAGGACCGCCCACCTCAGTGCAACGCGCAGCGCACGAATTTATGTCTAACCTATAGTATGAATTTCCCCAACGTAAATAATATTTTAAGGCGACATTACAACATTTTAGAACAAAGCGAACGCCTCAAACGTGCCTTCCCATCAGCTCCGGGGTGATTTACAGACGTTCACGCAACCTTAGAGACAGCCTAGTTAACTCCCGACTGAATTCGTCCCAACCAAATAACGGATGCCGACCGTGCATGAAAGCAGGATGCTTGGTCTGTAAACATATGCGAGAAACTAACACGGCCAATAGCACGCATTCCCAGTTCTCAATAAAAATCCGAGGGCAGCTTACATGTGACTCTTCAAATGTAATCTATCTGATACAGTGTGAGGTGTGCAAAAAACAATATATAGGACAGACCGAGACAGCGTTTAGGCTACGTTTTAACAATCACAGATCACACGCAAAATACCTGCCGGGCCTGCCAATTTCAAAACATCTCACCCTCAAGAACCACACATTCGATAAATTATCTGTTACACTTTTAGAGTCTGGATTCAAATCAAATCGGGAACGCGAACAACGCGAGTCATATCTTATATACCGATTTAACACAATAAAGGAAGGAATAAATAGAAGCCCAGGAACACTTGCATCGATTGAGGCGCTATCGAATAAATAGTATGATAACGACCATAAATAATAAACCATTTGGACCTAGAATTTTGTGGTACTGAGTTTGGAGCTAGAACTGGACAGTGCGTTTTCGTTCCTTTGTTGTGTTGTTTAGTTAATTCCCGTACATCCTGTATTTCCTACCACTTTTGATGTGTCATCTATGTATTCGGCGACCTCCGTGTGCGGCTTCCCCCGCCTTAGATTTCGTCCCATTATTTGTGTCCTCTGTGCCCAGTCATTTTTTTTTTTTTTTGCGGAGTGTGCTATTTGGTTAATCACCTACTTTCGTCCTCGCCCTTTTTTTTTTCGATTTTTGTGTGCGGTTTCTGATTTAGAGTTCATCCCTCCTTTTGTGTGAGATCTTGGGTGGTGTACCCTTATCTGTTCTCCCTACGCACTTTCTTTGTATGCGAACTCTCTCCCTCTAAACACTGTATAAATAGAACCACATATTTCTTGTAACCCTATTCCTGACGAAGACCTGTCTCAGGTCGAAACGTCGAATAAAATCCCGTCACTGTACGTATCTATATATATATATCATATATCTATATCTATATATATATATATATCTATATATATCTATATCTATATATATATATATCTATATCTATCTATCTATATCTATATACATATATACATATATATATATATATATATATATATATATATATATATGTACATATTATATGGGCGGTTTCATTTAAATTTAGGCAACGAGGTGCAATCGTATTTTTTATTTTGCTTAGAACTTTTATATTTCGTGGCGCATATTCCAAGAAGAAAATACGTTTTATTTTTATGTCCTGACAAGTTTAGTTTCTGAGAAAAAAAGATCTGTAAGAAGAAGGAAAGAACGACGAGGTTTTAACGATTGTCGTGTGGGGCGTTTTGCATCACTCTCAATCTGTAAGTAATCAAAAGAGAGCTTCTATCTTTTTTACTGTGACATGTATATGCAAGTAGGTAAAACGACATTACCACTACTATTGATTATTCGTTGCTCCAATCTTTGTAAAAATCCCCAAACATGCCTCCGCGAAAACTGTAACGTAAACTGCAATTTTTTTTTTTTTTGGTGGGGGGGGGGGTCGGCTATGTTTAGTATTGTTTTTAAAATAATAACACGTGTAGAACCTTTCATTGCCATCCAGATTATGCAAAGTTTGTGTCATAGTCATGTACGAGTACTAAAGAATAAATGGTGAAACAAAAGAAAGTTTCACTTTTTGTTCAATTGCAGCACGCTGTATGAAAAAAAAATCAATTTTAATGTTTAAAAACGAACCACCAGTTGTTTGCAGAGTAAAATAAAAACGTAAAAAATAAAGAGTGACACAGATAAATAAAAATGATTCTGTTGTGTTATCAACATGAATTTCGCATTAAAAATTAAAATTTAGCATTTAAGAAACTAGGCTTCCAAGAGGAAGTGCATTTTACTCTAATGTTTTCCAATATTATACTTTGACATTTCTAACATAGTATAGATTATGTACCGCACAGGGTTTAAGCTTGAGACCTCTCCAATTATGGCACCGGCGGAAATTGTCTGAACCTGCTTTCGGCAGTTGCGATTTTAAAGAGTGTTTAGACGTTTGGAATTGCAAACTTGTTATTACACGCCTAACGACATCAATGTCTTTTATGTGATTATCTATTAAACGTCCCTTAGATTCTTATAATAAAGAATAAATATACAGCTACAACCCATAAACTTACCATCGGCTTTTGCTCTTTCTTAGCATATCTAGAGGCTTAAAACTCACAACTATAGTGATAATACCGCTTATAAAATGTGTGCTGGCTGAAAAAAATGTAAAGAGAACACGACGCAAAAAAGAAATATCAGTGTTTTTTTTATACAGTGTTGATTGAACAAAAAGGGAAAGCCTTTTCTATTTCATAATTTATTTCTCAGTACTCGTACATGAGTAAGGCACAAACTTTGCATAATGTGGAAGGCAATGAAAGGTTCTACACGTGGTATTATTTTAAAAGCTATACTAAACATAGTCGACTCAGAAAACAAATTCGCAGTTTAGGTCACACTTGTTTGCGGAGGCATGTTTGGGAATTTTTACAGATTGGAGCGATGAATAATAAATGGTAGTTATGATGTCGCTTTACCTACTTGCACTTGCATATATATCACAATAAAAAATATAGAAGCTCCCTTCTGAATACTTTGAGATTGAGAGCGATTCAGAAACGCCCCACACGACAATCGTCAATATAACCGATAAATCCACCAGCGGCATTTGCTCTTTTTTTTAACATATTTAGAGGCTTAAAACTCAGAACTAGTGCATATACCTCTAACGAAATGTATGCTGGCTAAAAGTAAGGTGTAAAAAGAACGCAAAAAAAAACACACTTAAAAATGATTTTTTATAGAGAGTGTTGAGATTGGACAAAAAAGTGAGAACCTTTATTTCATAATTTATTTCTTAGTACTCGTACAGGTTAAGATACAAACTTTGCATAATATGGAAGGCAATGAAAGGTGATACACGTGGTATTAGTTTAAAGCAACACCAAACATAGCCGACTCAAAAAAAAATACGCAGTTTAGTTTACAGTTGTTTGCGGACGCATGTTTTGGGGATTTTTACGAAAATTGGAGGGACGAATAATAAATAGTAGTTATAATGTCGTTTTACCTACTTGTATATATATAACAATAAAAAATATAGAAGCTCTCTTATGACTACTTTGAGATTGAGAGTGATGCAAAAACGCCCGACACGACAATCGCCAAAATCTCGTCGTTCTTTCCTGCTTCTTTGAGATTTTTTTTTCTCAGAAACTAAACATATCAGGACATTAAAATAAAAGAGATTGTTCTTCTTGGACCATGCGCCACGTAATATAAAAATTTGAAGCAATATAAAAAATACGACTGCACCTCGTTGCCTGAATCCAAAGAAAACCGCCTATATATATATATATATATATATATATATATATATATATATATATATATATATATATATATATATATATATATAGCTCCCAAAGGACTATATTGCCCATGTGACCTTAAGCTGTGTATCGATCATGCTTAACGCTTGAGGATAACGGTCGACCGTGGTGGTGAAACAAAAAGCATTTTTCATAGAAATCGGTTGATAAAGCACATTCTGCGTTAAAAACCGTTTCATCAATCCTTTGTTCAGTTCGCTGGTTCTAGATTAGACTCGTTGCATAGAAAGGACTAATGTACCAGATATGTCCAAGTATGTACTCTGAGCGGTGAAACCCTATCTGCCACAGCAATGCGAGGCTGTCAGGGTGGCAAAAATTAAATTCCTCGCCTCGAAATTTAAACCAAGAATGGGCTGAATCCTTTTCTACCATCGCCAACTCAAGCAAGTTGCTACGCCCAAAATCCAGGCGAACCAAGCCTCCTCGATCGCAGCGCCACCACGCCAACTTTCCCCATTCTGGGCTTCAACTGAAAGCATGACGGGAGCCTTTAGCTCGCCCCAATCCATTAGGGAGTTTTAGTAGAACGTGTTTCCTCCGCTAACCCTCCGCAACGAGGAAACCGCCACTGCGACTGCGTGCCGAAGGCCTTGGCTGTAGAGTTCCGGGTAGCGGAGAGGCTTAGCGGAGGGGAAACACGGTCTCTAAAACTCCCCGTTATTTATAGTTTACTGTACCACAGGGCAGTCACAGCGATAGATGCGACAATTCACGGTGAAGTCGGGCATCGGCGTCGCCTCGCTCAACCTATACTTCGTTTCAGCTTGGGTCCAGACGCAGCCGATGCTACAAGCGCGAGCTCCGGGCTTCCAGCGTCCCTGCCAAGCACGCGCGCTCGTGAAGCACAGGCACTGTTCAGGGCCACACGCTCGTGCTTGTACCAGCGGCTGCGTCTGGACCCAAGCTGAAACGAAGTATAGAATGCGTAAACAAAAGCTCACGAAAAAAAAAAAATAGACATCCGAGTGGTTTTTTTGAACGTTTTTGTTTCTTTTTTGTCATGGAGCGCGTGAAAGCGGGTCTCCCCGCACGACCGGCACGAGCTTTTGGCATTGACAGTGCTACAACTACAGTGTACTAGAATACAGGGTATGTTGGAACCGGAGCGGCTCGCGTGAGGAGTGTGGTGTGGATCGCGATAAATGTCGACACCGGCGCACCTGCAGCTGGGTCAGTATCAGGGATTTCCCTAGCTCCCCCTAGGGGGGTGTAGACCCCCTAGCTTTCCTGGACACCCCCCTTTAATCTAAAAAAAAAGAAAAAAAAGAATTTTTTTTTTTTTTAGATTAAGTAGAAAACACCATCTTTTAGGTGTATATATAGAGCAGTGGTCTCAAACTCATTTGAGTGTGGGGGCCAGATAGTCCCCAACCGAAAGGTCCGAGGGCCACGAAGGGGGGGGGGGATATAAAAATAAGAGACATCGTGCTCTATTTTTTTTTAACTCACAGTTTTTCCAGGGACATCTTTAGATTTTATTTATTTATATGACTACTTTGGGCCCTTACATGATCTGATAGCAAGAATTAGAATGATACCGCCCCGCCAACGTGCTGGCATTTTTAATAGAACAAGAGAGCAAGTACAGTCCTTCCCGTTGTTCAGCTCACTCAGGAATTAACCAAGCACAACGTGTCTGTAAGAAACAATCAGTTGACAGTTCTTGCTTTCCTGACGATATTGATTACAACACTCTGAACAAATACTTATCTTTAAAGGGGGAACTCCGGCGATTTTTTCATGGTCGCTGATTTGCCTCAAAATTGGCTCAACACACCGATAGACATGGCTGTACGAGTTCCCCAAGCATTGTGTGAAAAGAAAATGATTTCGCGAAGTTATTGAATTTTCGAATTTCGTTATCATCGTGCTTCTCACACCGGGAGCCCCTACTGGCAACATTGAAGTGTGACGACAGAAATAGTACAAAGTGGGCAGTAAGCCATGTTCCTAACTGATTACAAAACGTTTGATGGTGGGAAAATAATGCTTGGTAGCTGATTCACTGACAAGCACGCAGAAAACACTCAACATACTCGTTAAGACTACCTGCAGGACCTGAAAGTATGTACCATTTGTGACGTCGCACCACTGGAGAGCTCGCGGAAATTTGAATGCTGGTTTCGGCATCACATATATTTACAGTTTTCTGAATTGCTATTTTGAACTTCGAGAAAATAAATAGCATACAGTGAAAACTAAAGTCCCGGTAGTCCGAAAATGCAATTTGTTTGGGTAGCTCAAAAAAGGGCCGGAGTACCCTTTTAAAGACGACGAAAATAATCCCTGGAGAAGGGGAACAAGAGGGACAAAGGACAAACACAAATCTCCAAACAAAGCTAGGTAACTGGTGCGCGACCGAAAACGAGACCTCTCCATTACAGGTGGAGCGCTCTACCAACTGAGCTAACCAGGGGTTAGACGTCAGTAGAGCAAACGGGTTTTATCAGCTACCACCAGCCTAACACCAACAAGGGTGAAGCTTGCAATTTAAGGTTATGATTATAATGCGATTTAATGCAAAGATGCAAGCGAGCTGGACAAGAATGGCGAAAATAATCCCTGGAGAAGGGGAGCAAGAGGGACAAAGGACAAACACAAATCTCCAAACAGAGCTAGGTGACTGGTGCGCGACCGAAAAATCCGCCTGGTCCGGGTATCGCACCCGGGACCTCTCCATTACAGGTGGAGCGCTCTACCAACTGAGGTAACCAGGGGTTAGACGTCCGGACCAGGGGTTAACCAGGGGTTCGATACCCGGACCAGGCGGATTTTTTCAGTCGCGCACCAGTCACCTAGCTGTGTTTGGAGATTTGTGTTTGTCCCACTTGTTTCCCTTCTCCAGGGATTATTTTCGTCATTCTTGTCCAGCTCGCTTGCACCTTTGCATTCACTTGCATTATAATTATACCCCTTTAAAGGGGCGATGCAACAATTTTTGTACTTTGCGCAAATACCACTTAAAACAGATCCCTGACGTTAATGACCTATGAAACACGCGTTCGTTTTTCACCCCACGCAATAGAAGTCCCAGAAAAAAATAAAGAAAAACGAGCGGCGGTCATTCCCTCAACTCGCAGCCAGAACAAGCGGCCACGTGATCTGAAGCCGATTATATGCCGCCAATGTTGATCATAGCCACGCGCTGGGGTTGGCAAAGCACAGGACACGCGCTGAGTTGCCGACATTGTTATGGCTCGGCTATTGTCGTCGTTGCAGCGATTGGACACGGGCCACTACCCGAATGCTTCTCGAGCTAGGAATTATCACGAGCCCAAATCGAGTGCCCACGCAATGCTCGGGTCCAATCTATGAACCGCATTCAAATATCGTCATCGGTGTGTTTTGCAATCCCCACGTTACGTCATCAAATTTTGCAAAGGAGAGATTGAATGAAAATGATCGCTTTTGTCCTTGAAATTACACCGCAACAAAGGAGTTTTTTGGCCAGTGGCGTTGCGTGTGAGTAACCTTGAGTCCCACTAGAGCCAGTAAGCTCGTGTAAACTGAAAAACATTCCAATTGAATATCGTTGCACCGCTCCTTTAAAGGTTGTATTTTTTTTAAGGCGAGCCTCCCGAGCTCGTAGTTTCATCTTTTGCAGGTGCTCCTGCTGATCGAGGAGTTCTCTAAGCCGAGATAGTCGAGATGCATTCTTCAACGAATAGCTCGCGCTTGCAGCCTAGTAGTGGACTATAGACCTATTGCTGTCTTACCCAAGCATCAAGGAGAATGCAGGGATTGGTGTTCCACGCGCCGCACGTGCTGGCCTCAGCAGTAGTAAATTTTCTAAAGCAAAAACATAAAACAAATGGCATCTTGCACGCGCGTTCGTCAATGCTTTCTTTTGGTTATTTACTTCGAATCTTTTATACAAGAAAGGCGTGCGCGTGTGGCGCGTGGAACACCAATCCCTGCATTCTCCTTGATGCTTGGGTAAGACAGCAAATGGTCTATTGTTATACATTACAAAGAGCTGAGAAGCAAAAAATAGAGGCGAAACAAAGGCGAATGAACACGGATAAGTATAAACTTTGTGACAACGTTAAAAAAGCAGAGCTACTTTTAGAGCAAAAATGAATCGACGAGATGAGATTACTATGGCGCATGCCATTTCTAGTGCTCGATACATGGGAACCAGGACACGTGGCCGATTGCCTGCGGGCCGCGTCCCAGCGAGTCGCGGGCCGCATGCGGCCCGCGGGCCGTGTGTTTGAGACCCCTGATATAGAGAAAGGGAAACATACATTACGGGTATGAGCATTTGGTTAATAGACGTCTGTAATTTAGCTAGTGGACTAAAAAAGAAACAGTTTTATATTTTATCTAGCCTCGCCTCGCATCGCCTCCCCCCCCCGAGCCATTGGGACACCCCCCTTGATTATGCTTCGTTTCAGCTTGGGTCCAGACGCAGCCGATGCTGCAAGCACGAGCGTGTGGCCCTGAACGGTGCCTGTACTGCACGAGCGCGCGTGCTTGGCAGGGACGCTGGAAGCCGGAGCTCGCGCTTGTAGCATCGGCTGCATCTGGACCCAAGCTGAAACGAAGTATAGAATCCTGGAAACCCTCATCAGTATGGTGTTGGTTGTGCGCGTGCTCCGCGTGCTCGAGCACGCGTGGCTGCACGTGCGGGCTGCAGCGACTTTCTGCTACCCTGCTGACTGCACCGCCGCGATTGTTGTCTACAGGCGCAGCCTCACAAGCTTCCATTGCCGAGCCCCGCCGGTCCAAACACTACGCGTATTCTAGTACACTGTACGGCAACGGCATTTTTTTTGTTTTTTCCAGCGAGCGCTTGCAGTGGGCATAGGGTACTACAAAATCCCTAAGCTTAAAGCGTGTTGTTAACGGGTGTAGCGGTAGCTCAGATAAAAAAAAGAAAAAAAAGTGCAAGGTCAGCGCATGTACCAAGACCCTCACGTTAATGCACAAAAATAAAAAAGTTGTGGCGTAGCGTAGTGGTATTGCCTCCGCCTGGCACGCCGCAAAACCAGGTTCGATTTCCGCGCGCGCGGCGGGCAATCTTTTTGAAACATTCGGCAACATCGAGGGCGGACGCCCTACAACGCCAGCTACAGCCTCAATATCATCGACGGACGTTATTTCCAGAGGAGGGAAAAGCCCGTAACAGCTATCTCCGTAAAATACTTGTGATGCCGAATAACGCTCGAGAATTTCTCGACTAGCGTGCACTTAATGAGATAGAGACGACTCAAGTCGCGCGGCACGTAGACGATAGAGGAAAACGAGCACAGATATGGGCCAAGGTCTAATGCGTCCCAAGTGCCTGCGCTTTTTATGAATGATTCGATCAAAGGCATGCGTTGCGCCATTGAGCCAACGCACGCTTTCAAGGACAAAGAGGACGCTGCCGCGCATGAACGGAAGCGAGGCTAATTCGAACGCCGCACCTACGTGGAGCTGCCCATTGTAGGCACGGTAGCTGTCGAGCGTTTCCTAAAGCTTTGTCGTACTGTCTCATTGGTTTCCGGCCCGCCATTTTGGCTCCGCTACCTGCTCCGCTACCATGCTACGCGCGCGTGCCAACCCTCGTGTTCGATCTAATGACAAAGAATGCACTGAAGGTAAAGGTAACTGGGCTGTGTGTATGTTTAACCAGCGCGAAGTTGTTCCAATGGGCGTCGGGTGTCTCGTCTCCGCCGGAGATGGGAAATTTTGCCATGCACTGCACGGCCGGGACGAGGCTCTTCCAGATCGAAACGGGCAGGGGTGGGGATTGGACCCGGGATCCTCGGGTTCTGAAGCGCGAGCTTTCGCTCCAAGTGAAATGCTTTAACACATTCGAGCACCAAACCCCCACCCCTCCCCCTCAACTCGAAGGTTTGAATCCTGCGTAAGTTCAGAAAGGTTGAAGTTTTCGGGATCGCAGCTTAGAGAGCGGAAAATTAGGCTGCCCAATAATGGCGCCTACTGCGTACGCTCTAGAGGGCGACTGTTTACGGCGCGGAACGAGTCTTAACATGGGTCCTTGCAAGCTGTAGTGATTACACGGGTGCACGCCGACACAGTCTGCATTTGTTTAACAGTGTGTATTATGGACCTTAATATTTTATTGTGGACCAGTAAACCGGTTATATATATATATATTACTAGTAAATCATCTATGGGCTTGCACTGCCCACACCGCCATCGCTGCACCTTGTTGCGGACGGCCGGCACTAACATTGTTGCCCTTGCCTGGAAATGCGACCATATATCTACGAAATGTAGACGGAAGCCACCCGTAGCAAAACCGTCCTCGCTACTCAGCGGCGAGGGCGTTTATTTTTGTGTGTTGTTTAATATCACTGCCCAAGTTCAATTTTAGACCAGACGACACCCAGTTTTTTATTGGCTTTACTACAGCACCTAACCCTTAACTTCTACGGCATACTTTATAGCGGCCCAAATGCGTGCCACACTAAAGAAAGAACATTCAACTGATACGGGAGGTGCTCGGAACCATGAAGTCGTGGTGTCAGATTTACTCTCACTTTTTCTTTAGTCACGCATCATATACGAAAATCCTTTAAGGGACGTGCGATTAATTTTATCGAGCTCTTCCTTCTAAATGTATACAAAATAGTTTTTTTCTTTTTTTTTCTTTTTTTTTTTTTTTGGGGGGGGGGGGAAACAGTGGGATGGACTGGCACAGTACAGCAAACGTTGCTGAACGGCTGCCTTTACTCCTGGACAGGGCGGCGGCTCGGGGGGAAGATGTCATTCGGACGGCTTTCGAAGATGATAAAAAATATATATATAGAAATATATCCGCTGCATTAGGTTCTTAAGAAATAAGAGCCGATGTGAATATAAGTAGCGTAATTCCTGGTCTCCAAGTCGCACCTTTCCCGGAACGGCCGTTTTCACGAAAAAGTCGGTATAGAAGTCGTCGCGCTGCTTTGCACGGTCGGTGCATGGAGCCTCCGCATCCGCGCACCTATTCCGGCATGCTTCGGGTATTCTTCGGACCGTTGGGAGAGGAGGCTATCGGCAGGTGCTCTTCCGTTCCTCCTAGGTCGTACATTTCGATACCTTCAATTCTGGCACCAGTTAAGTTCCATATTTATATTGAATTGGACCGGAGGAACGGTTCATTGATTTAGTGAGTAATTGGTCTCGCCTCGGCGGGGCCTCCAGGAGCGTATTATTCTAGAGGCGGACGTAAATATGCGTATAAAAACAAAACACATACAAGTCGCACCATTGGGGGGGGGGGGGATAGGTGGCCCAGTGGGCTAGCGCGCACCAGCTCGGAGTACGTGGAGCTAAAGCACCAGGGATCCTGGGGTCAATCCGCACCCCGGCCCTTTTGATCTGGAAGAGTCATCGCACCGGCATGCGGTCGTGTAACGCTACTGCGTGGTGCACGTTAAAGACCCCGAGGCTAGCGGTAGTACTGCACTGGCAAAATTTCTCATCTACAGCTACATCCACATCTACTACATGTACACCAGACGCCCATTCAGGTTGACTTAACTTCCGGCTGTATAAACATAGACATTATTTCTTTGTATTGTCTTGTCAAACGTACAAAAAGAAAACGTGATTTTTACGTACAAAGATACGATATGGCGGACACCGACGTATATGATGCATACCTCTTGTCTTCGTACTGCACTCCCGCATGAGCCAGAAGGTAGCGGATGTACTCGGCCAGTCCGCGAATGTCCCAGTATCCCAGCACGGGTGCCATGGCTGCAATCACGTCCGCCTTCCTCGACTGCGCAAACTTCTCTGAGGTCGAGCGCGCGATCGGCAGACTCGGCCCCCGGCCGTCCACGAGGAAGACGGGGCAGACACGCCCCCCAGCGACAACGGCGCCCGATAAGTGCGCCGGAAACTGCTTGGCTCAGAGCCAAGCGTGCAGAAGCAACTATTACGCCGTTTGCATCAGAGGGAAGTCTCGAACCTCCCGCGATTCGCGTTTGACAAGCTTCCACCTTTTTCAGACCTTTAGCGAAAGTTCGAGGATGGTATGACTTTTGTGTGCATACGCTAAAATTGAAAACTACTTAACGCCGAGAGACGGAGGAACAGTGCAACATTTATTGAGTATACTGCTTTATTGATCCCGCAAACGAGGAAGTCACAACATGGCGCTGCGCTCGAAACAAGCCGTTGCTAGGGCCGTTCGTTGCGAGGGCTCGACTTGAGGTTAGAAATTGTCCGATAAAAAAGTAAATAAGTTTTTGCCAGCATTGTATCTTCTCAATACCTAATCATGAAGGCTTGTTCTAACGTCTCAGTATCTTAAAGCGGTGACAAAGGCCGGTAATGAAGTTTCACAAAAGGGTTTGGCCTTGCTAGCAGACGACGCGATGGCTTCGCGGGTTCACTGGTTCCTTTTGAGGGAGCGCGCGACTGCGTTGAATGAAGTTGGTGGCGGTTAGGGTCCCTACATGTCTGTCTGTCTCAGGGTGAAGACATCCATTGTTGCACTGAAACATGCCAGCGCGTGACGCTCTCGCGCACTCGGTGCGTGACTTGGGCGCTAAAATGGCGTCTCTGCATTAGCCAAAGCTATGCGCTCGAGCTGAGTGACACCGGATTGCGCGCACTTCAAAATGCATAAAAAAAACGATTGGGCGTAAATATGGCTGAGATGTCACCACTCAAGCAAAAGCGCGCGTGTGTATGAAGGCACTCTAGTGGCGGTCGGCGAAGCTTCTCTTTTCGGGGTCAACTTTCTGTGGGATTTCGCAAGCGAAGAGTGCCCGTGCACAGCTTTGATCGACGCTCGAGATGCGCGAGCGTGCGAACGCCTTCCTTTGGAGCTCGCTTCCGGAATATTTGACTAGGTGAAAACACGGTGAAACCGAATCACGTACGACGACGACGTGAAATGTATCAAGGTCAAAGTGCAGGCCAGCAGACGTTTCAAGGATTTCTGACAACACAGTTTTTCAGTGCCGATTTCTGTGATCAAAGGAACTGTCCGTAGCACCACACACACACACACACACACACACACACACACACACACACACACACACACACACACACACACACACACACACACACACACACACACACACACACACACACACACACACACATATATATATATGAGAGAGAGAGACAGAGAGAAAAAGAGAGAGAGAGATATCATTTTGCAAACGATTCAGTCTGTTGCAGACGGCACAGTTCACTCATTCCATGTGCGTTTATCATGCGTTTGTCGTCTGCAGCAGGCATCTCGAGAAGTTGTCGTCACGAATATTTCTGAAACAGCCGACTCTCGGCAAACTTCTGCCGTGGTAAATGTGAAATCTAGGCTCCCTATATTTATTCGTTTAGACGGGTAAATTCCACGCCCGAGTTTTGACCGATCGTTTTTTCGGAGGGAAATCAAGTCCCATGTCTTCGTCCATAACAACAACCCTAGCAATTGTTTGTTTGGAGTGGTGACGTCACACTTAGGGGGCAATTGTTACGCATTAAATAACATAAAAAGTGCATATATATTTGCTTTTATAGGGTGCAAACGTTGGTAACTCTTTTAAACGATATAAAATAAACTAGCTTATAAATCAACTCCGTACCAATGTTCGTAATATTTGCAAGTCGAGCAACCTTATCCATTGGTCGAACTTCGTCGCATTTCTGCTAAACGTTCGAAGGTTCGCCGAACCAGTCGAACCTCAGAATCGAGAAAGGTTCGTGACATCCCTATAATTAACCTTTATGGAAAATCCCCGAAAGCCTCGCGGCGACTCCAAATTGTTATGCTTAGCAAACGGCGAACACACGGCTCCCCTGAGCCGATGGAAGCGACGGAGCGAGTCACACGACGCCACCTCACGTCCGCATAAAATTTGTACCTTGCGCGGTCACGAAGTAGCGCCGCCCTCGCCCACTCAGTAGGAGTTTCACGAACGTTTACTAGATATGAGAGCCTTAATTTAGCTCAATTTTAAACTTTACACAAAGAGGAAACAAGCGGGGCACGTATTGGAACCAGTCTTGTACACGTTACTAAATAAAAGTAATAAATTACAATTACTATTACTCTTGGCTAAAAAGTATTCGATTAGATTACTTGATTACTCGACAGCAAAGTAATTGGATATTACTTTAAAAAGTAACCGTTACTTTTCCGATTACTTTATTGTGTGAAGACTTGCATCTTTAGTGCTCATAACAAGGAACCACTTCCTACCTCGAAACCTTGCTTGTCACAAAGACCACGTAGGGGAAATACGGGATCTTGACGTGTATTTGAACTGGCTTTATTATATTATGCATCCGCTTTAGACATTCTTCGGTTCTGGTTCTCCTACGGGCTGCGAGTAGATACTGTAAGCAGGATTTTTTTTCTGTGTGTTTGCGCGTGAGGGGTTAGTTTGAACGAAGGACTTACAAAGCTACATTCTTCTCCCTCAAACTCCGCCCTGAATGGCCTTTGTCACCCATTGGGGCTTCCTGCGGCTTCCCAATCCCAGTCCCAACTCTAAACAAAACGGACATTCTACAGAAACTGTACATACAAAGGAGTTGACCTCGTTTCCAACAGCTCCGCAAAAATATTTTTTTTCCGTTCGGAAAAACAAAGCAAATTTTATTTTCGTCATTTCAGAAAAAAAAGGTGTGTGCGGGGGGGGGGGGGGTCTTGTGGAAAAATAGTAACGGTTACAAGTAATTTTTATTACTTCAAAAAGTAATCAGATTACTCTCGTGATTACTGCCTAATCAAAGTAATCAACTGATTACAAAATTACTCCAGAAAGTAATCGATTACAAGTAATTTGATTACTTGTAATGCGTACGGTACAAGTCCGATTGGAACCGAGCGATGCAACAGGGTCCGGCTGAAAGCAGTGTCCTTATTCATGGAAGACGAGACTCATGGCAAATTCCACTGGTCTTTTTGGATGAAAAGCCCAAATCCGCTACGGAGCATGCGATCTGCGCGGTGCCAGGGCGCCTCCGATTCTACCAGCGGAAGACGTCAAGACTTCGGGAATGTCCGACTGTCTTCCAGACTTGTACCGTACGCATTACAAGTAATCAAATTACTTGTAATCGATTACTTTCTGGAGTAATTTTGTAATCAGTTGATTACTTTGATTAGGCAGTAATCACAAGAGTAATCTGATTACTTTTTGAAGTAATAAAAATTACTTGTAACCGTTACTATTTTTCCACAAGCACCCCCCCCCCCCCCCCCCCGCACACACCTTTTTTTTTCTGAAATGACGAAAATGAAATTTGCTTGTTTTTCCGAACGGAAAAAAGAAAGATTTTTGCGGAGCTGTAGGAAACGAGGTCAACCCCTTTGTATGTACAGTTTCTGTGGAATGTCCGTTTTGTTTAGAGTTGGGACTGGGATTGGGAAGCCGCAGGGAAGCCCCAGTGCGTGACAAAGGCCATTCAGGGCGGAGTTTGAGGGAGAAGAATGTAGCTTTGTAAGTCCTTCGTTCAAACTAACCCCCTCACGCGCACACACACAGAAAAAAAAAATCCTGCTTACGGTATCTACTCGCAGCCCGTAGGAGAACCAGAACCGAAGAATGTCTAAAGCGGATGCAAAATATAACAAAGCCAGTTCAAATACACGTCAAGATTCCGTATTTCCCCTACGTGGTCTTTGTGACAAGCAAGGTTTCGAGGTAGGAAGTAGTTCATTGTTATGAGCACTAAAGATGTAAGTCTTCACACAATAAAGTAATCGGAAAAGTAACGGTTACTTTTTAAAGTAATGTCCAATTACTTTTGCTGTCGAGTAATCAAGTAATCTAATCGAATACTTTTTAGCCAAGAGTAATAGTAATTGTAATCGATTACTTTTATTTAGTAACGTGTGCAAGACTGCTGTCTTCTCAGCATTCCTCATCGGGATGGGTTCTCGCAATTTCCGGAAAGTGCCTGCATGCTCCGAGCCGCCGTCGGTCGCCCGCCGTTCCCGTCATGCTCGGCAAAGCAGGAAGTCACGTGCTTCCCAGGATCGGCTTCCGCTCGGCTCCGAGACGGCTATGAGACGATCGGGAAAGATTCCCCAGCAGCGGCACCTGGTGGCACCGAGGAGCGTTTTTAAATGCGGTATAACCTCGTCCTCCCTCAAAAATCTCAGTAGTCACATGAAGAAACACCTTCTGGATAAGAAGACATATGGTGAAGAATTTTCCTGCGTCACCAAAAGATGCGGCCTTAGGGCTTAGACTGGACACGACTACGGCGGTGTCGTTCGGCTGCGACTCGGGTTCTCACTGACTGAACACGGGTTTTCACCGAACGCTGACACAGCGTTCGTGTCCAATCTAAGCCCTGCAGTCGCTTCTTTAGGTGATGCAGGAAAATTCAGCACTTGGGCTTCCCTATCTAGGTTGGTGTTGAATAAAGACGCATGCGAATGCGCGAGAGAGTGAAACGTGGATACTTCAAAATATTCATGGCAAATTGCTAGGCAATTCTCTTGATACGTGAAACGTTCTATCATCACAAACGTTCAGTGAGAGCTGCAGCAACCTCGTGGCTGCACCGATATGCAATCGGTGTCACGTAATGTAAATTTCCCGCTAAATCTGGCTGGGAAGCTCAATTTGTGTGCTAAATCAAGCGGCTAAATTGAATTTATTTGTAGGTCACGTGACGTCATTTTTTTCCGCTAAATTTAGCGTATAAACTCCTTGACCCGTGACAACGCAGCGCATGCACATTTTCGATTGTGCACTGGCAAATATCTGATAATGATGTTTTCCCCGATGGTATTAGCGTATTTCGATGCGACCGAGTTTCGAGAAGGGGTGGGGATGACCTTCTGGTCAGAGACACACTTTCACGCACGTTCATTGAGCATGACCCTTATTAAGAAATGGTTTCGGGCTTTCATAAACTTTGGTTGCCAGTCAATGCTGGTTGGAGGAATATACAGATGTCCCCAAGCTAATTTGGACGTTCTTCAAAACCTATTCGAGTTTCCACACACGAAAACAAAGCAACTTTCCCGTGTAGTACGGGCTGGTGATATTAATTTGCCAGATAAGACTGGGAAGCGTGATATCTAAAGAGAACTGCGAACATTCACGGCTTCTTGTCGATATTACTTTTGACAACAATTTAAATCAAGTAGCCGAAGTACCAGGCGCCTGTCCTATTGTAGCGAGTTGCTACTTTACCTTGTATCGTCTGAGATCGTTACCAAAAGTGTACTTGATGTATCAATAGCAGGAGGCATATCTGACCATGCAGCAGAAATATGCGACCTCTCTGGTCCGAAGTATATAGTACTTAGAAACCGAAGAGAATCGCTATCGTGACTTCACTCGAGCAAATGATATCGATATTATTGATTTCTTGGAAATAGCCCTCGATAATAAATATATATATATATATATATATATATATATATATATATATATATGTATATATATATATATACAACGGGCATGGTGGCGGGGGGCCGAAGGCGTGGGGTATAACTGAGAGGAAAAGCAAAACCCTTGATGGAAACAGCAACAACGGGTGGTTTATTCTTCGACGTTTCGGCCGGAGTCCGGCCTTCGTCAGGAAGAACTTTTACAGATGAACGCGGGTGGTATTTATACAATGCTACGGTCGAGTCCAAGTTTCAAAAGCGGCGGGATGACGGTTGGAGTTTCCAAATGAGCGTAGGAAGAGTTCCAGATGGGCAAACGTTTATACAATGCTACGGTCGGGTCCAAATTTC
>JAZHYW010058336.1:0-39542 GCA_037355805.1 Ixodes ricinus
AGAAAAGTAAACCCTACTTTTCGGCCCGCGTAAAAAAACTACGCATCGCAGAACGCTCATTCTCCGCCCAAAAGTAGAGCTAGAGGTCACAACCAGATGCCAAAGTTTCAGCCCGATCCGATAACTTAATCAAAAGTTATAAGTGATTTTCTGAAAATTTCAATGGGAAAATGGAGCCCATTTTTGCCCGTTTTCGGTTTCTGGTGCCATAGAGCGCCATGTGTTTGAAAACTCCGTCGGCCGCCATTTTCCCGTTGAAATTTTCGAAAATCCCTTATATTTGATTAAGTTATCGGATCGGGCTGAAGACTGCCATCTGGTTGTGACCTCTAACTACCACCTTTGGACGGAGTTTGAGCGTTCTGCATGCGTAGATTTTATGCGTGCCGAGGTTTTCTCGATCGGACCCTATACTCGCAGGGTCTTACAACATGCGCATGCCATTTTCTTCCTCTTGAGCGTTGGTGTTGCGCGGCTGGTGGTTTTGTTCCAGTTGTTGAGCAGGCCGCTGCGGACTCCATCACAGCGCTATGTGCCCGCCGTAGTTGTGGCCCTCACCTATGGCTTAGGGTTAGCGGGGCACCCCCGCTTCAAAACTTGAAGTGACCAGAAGAATGAAAATTGTGCGCTTAAACCAAGAGATTGGTATATCCGCGTGCTCCTGGTGGCTTTGGGCACGCGATGTAGCCAGTGCTCCAGTGTCTCAGTAAAACTTTGCTCAGATATTGGTCCTTGTTCGCAGAATCAATGTAGCTTCCATTTGATCGCCAACACCTCTTCTTTTTTCAATGTGTTTGAAGAATGCTTGCATAGAAGGTCAGATGTTTTCACTGTTTTCAAGTTTTTCTAACTTCACTTTGTTGAGCTTCTCAGCAGGTACATTGTGCTTGTCGCTGTGCACTTTTTTCTTGTATCTTCGTAGATAGTCCACAAAGAAAATTGCACGGTGCTAAATCTTTTAGCCATGAGTAGATTCCTTGCTGGGTTCGAGAATAAGCTCTATTTTTTTATATACTTCGTAAAATGGCCGTCTTTTTTTAACGTGTCTCTCCAAATGCTCACGTGTGAGTTTCATTCCTCGTGATTTACGTTACACGCCGGTACTTCGAACTGGAAAGCCGATTTTGTTTGTTTTTCATCTCATTATGTTGAACACTAAGATAGGCGGACCTCCGGATACTACTTCCCTTGCCTTGTTTACACGTTGACTGGTTTTCCCTGTGTGCGCACCAGGACCAACTTAAATAAGGGGGATACTTGTCTACTGAACGGTGGCTCAGCGCCGGCTTAGAAGTACGCGCATTCCTCACGAACGCTCGTGGTGGCGCTCGAAGCCCCCCCCCCCTTCCCTACCGGATCCAGTCCGGGAAGCCTTGGGGAACACCGAAGCGAGGTGGCTACGCCGCTGGAATCTGTGTGTTACGATACGAAAATTTAAGTGTCGACTCGAACTGCGGGTAAATGGTACACTGTTGCGTGCCGCTGTGTACCTCGCACGGCAAAAAGGGCAAAGGATTTTCATTTCACGAATTTCCATCACTGAGTGTCCGCGAAGAATGGATCAGAAGAATCTCAAAAACGGGTAAGTGCCGATATTTATTGTTTTTTCATCTCAGTCATTTGGGACAGTAAGAATAATAACGTCATATTGTATTCGAAGAAAAAAAAGGCAGTCAGGACATGTTTCAATGTTGTTGTTTTCGTTTTTTTTTTCTTTAAAGGTGAAAATAACTCCCAGTGGCGCCCAAGTGATAGCGGGGGCACTGTCCTATGCTCGCTGCATTTTACAGCAGATGACTATAAAGAGAATGTGAATATAAAAAAGCTGAAAACCACAGCGGTGCCAACGGTGTTCCGTGTTCGAGATTTATCCGCTCGACAAACAAATAGTGCAATTCAAAACAGACTAGAAAACCCCCGGCGACACCCGCACCACCATCGCACAAACGAAGGAGTATGAAATCATTTTCTTTTTGCACACAACTCATATTTCAGAGTATTTGTAACAGTTATACATGGCGACACAAGAATTTTATCTGCTACGGACGGCGAGCCCGGTGAACGAGAGAAATGCTGCCTCGGAGGGGCCGAGGTGGAGCCGATGGACCTCTCGATATTTTGGCTCGAGAACACATTCCTCGAGTATGTGAACAACTGGAAGAGAACGGCACCGTCGGTCAGCGTATTTCTAACGTCCGAGACTCACGAAGCCTTGGCAGTCACAACGTTGTCTTCTGTATTGTGCACACGTCACCTGTTGGACCAAGGATTCAAGTACGTTTTAACGTTCAAGTTCTCTTCAGACAGAGTAGAGTCGCCCTTTTCTGCGGTGAGGCAGCTGAGCGGCTCCAACGACCGAACGGATGCCTAAGGCGCCCTCTCCTCTCTGCACAAAATTCTTGTCATCTATCATCATCATTTATTATCCTGGAAGGCTCTTACGGGCATTACGCAAGGAAGCGGCACTTAAGACTTAGAGTTCGATATCGGTGCGCTGCTGCAAAAGCCAGGACTGCAGCCTGCTGCTTCGCCGCGAAATATGAAGAAGTTTTGCAACTCTTTCTTAAGGGAACTTCAGACGTTTCCAGATAACGAACCAGTTAGAACTAGCAAAAAACGCAAAGACAATTTTTTTAGATAGGTTTTCCAGCTCCAGGACTGCGAACCAGCACGCTGGCACTCATCGGAGGTTTCCTCGTGAGGGCGGCTGAAGACAACATTGCCTGCGACAGGTGCTTGCACCAGCTCAAGTCCCCTCCACACAACAGCGCAACCGTTGCGATAGCACACAACCTGGACCGTGGGGTACCGCGCTATCCCAGCCCCTGCTTCGTCAACTTTCTGAGAACGCTTGAGAGCGCAGCCAATTCTGCCGAGACAGGGTTATTAGCACTGAGGAAGCCACTGCTGACGTTTACTAAAAAGATTCTGCCGGCAATGGCGAGCAACCTCGCTATTTGCCTGTGTAGTCAACGACTCACAAGATCACAGAACCGCCCTGGCTACACTCGTCGTCAGGAAGTTCACGAGGCCTTTCCTGACGAACATTGCATCAAACATGATGGAGGAGCACCGAGCAAAGTAGGTCATAAAAGAAAAACCGACTTCCCGAAAGGTGTTGAAGGTGTAGGACTTCTATGAGAAGCATGCATAGAATTTGTTTTGTAATTAGTGTAAAAAATGCTGTATATGCCTATTTATTACTGTGTGAATCCAATAAAAGGAAATTTTTGCGCACAGAAGCTGCACCAGTGTTAAATAATTTCATGCTTTAATAGACGCCTGTAAGACAAAATCACAGGTTTCAGTGTCGCACCGTGAATCGCGCAGCCTTCCCCATTCAAAACGATGGGGGGGACTTTGCGCGCCGCCTCGTAGCCGCAACGTCAACTAGAGCTCCAGTAGCTCTCCCATAGGAGGGGCGCGCGATAGACAGGTCTTCCTCCTATTTAAGTTGGTTCTGGTGCGCACTTGAGATTCAAGGTAATCTGCCATTCATACAGTTCGCTGGCAGCAGTGGCGTCCGCCAACACTCGTTAGGAAATTAGGGGGGGGGGGGGGATTAGGAGGTAACACAAGGAAACACAGAGATAAAACAAACAAGACTTGGGACAGTATGACTTTCTGAGAAGCGAACGCACGCAAAGGAGCTGGTTAGAAAACATTATAATCTAGCACCTTGAGACTAGGGAGTTGCTCGGTGCTCGTAGTCTTGACGGAGATTATCTCTGCGGATGCTTGTTGTCGGAAGCGTGTCACGTCTGGTCAAATCTGCGCAACGTCATGTTCTGTTTTTTAAGTGCTTGTGTCCCAGAAAAGCCGGCGTTGGTGGCGTTGTGACGGGAAAATCCTGAGTGGTCGATAGGCCATCATGACGTCACAGTCACATGACCTCCCGCATGAATTTTAAACAACCCACAACGCTCACGTGACGTGACGCGTGAAATGAAAGTGAATAAAACAGGACATGTAATGTGAATTAAACGTCGCTGCTTGTCTCAAATTATTTCACTTCATTAAGTAATTTATTTGCCTTAAAGAAAAAAAAATTAAGAATTTGAGATGCGAACCCCTGACACTTCAGTTGCGAGCCCAGCCACTCTACTGACTGGGCCATGTCCGCCGCACTTCCTCCTCAATGGCAGGAGGAGCGAATAAGAAGGCGAAGCGAACGAGGCCCGATAACACTCGCGTTTTACTCTTAAAGGCGAAGCTTAAGAGTCCTCAAAGTTTGATCTTTTCTTGTTTTGGTCTGGTCAAATACACTCAGTTGTTCTTGAGATTTTGTGTTGTGTTGTCCTCTTTTTTAACTCTAGTACCATGGTTTTAGGTTGTGACAACTTTCTAGGCTCTGCAGTGAAGCAGCACCGATGGACACACTTTGTCGGTTCTAGAGAACATCTCTTTAGGGCCGACGTCCTACGGCAAGCCCCTATAACGAAGACAAGTTAGCTCAATTTGAGTGAAGGTTTGTTGTTGCTTTTCTCAATTGGAGGCCAAATGCTACTCAATATTTTGCTATCACAAGTTATCTCAGGTTACAGCAAAGAGTTAAGGAAAACTTAAAAAAAGATGGAGTTTTTACATATATATACACACACACTATATATCATCAAATCATATATATATATATATATATATATATATATATATATATATATATATATATATATATATATATATATACGGAAGAAAACGCACTTGAGACGGTTGTTGGAGTTTTTAAAACATATTAACATTAAAGTGCGTAAAGTGAGTCTGAAATGCGTTTTCTTCCGTATACACTTTTCGTCATCCTGCGCTACGTTTCTCTCTCTCTCTCTCTAAATATATATATCATGATTTTTAATATTTGGTGTGCATGTTGTAAATTGTCTAAAAAATAAACGAACCAAAATTTTAACTACGTGCCTGCTTTGGTACAAGATCAGCGGCTGAGAGCAAATTACAATAGTGAAATCGCGGCATTGTCCACGCATCGAACTTCTCAATTTTAAATCTCTGGGAAAAATTTAGATACGGCGTTCACATATTGTTGAATGTTCCCCCAAGAACGTGGCTTTCATATGCTTGTTTTAGAAAACTAGCAAACATATAACCCGAACAGACGATCTGACGTTCAAGTCGTTGTAACATCAGTAGTTTTAGATGACGCCCAGCAAGTTTGTAATTCGAATATTTTCAGTAAATAAAAAGTTAATTAGCAAACTTTTCATAAACATTTGACTCGTTGTGGCAATTAGATCATCTACATTATATCCCCCCCCCCCTCCTGGCTGTCAGCTGCAGAGACCGCATTAGTCTGAATTTCACAAATTTTTTAAATAAATCTGTCCGAATTGAAATCAAACACCTCACACAGCCGTAGAGCTGTTTTCATCTATCCTCGTCACTTACCTAGAGACCAGGACTGCCAGGTCACAGCTCTCACTGAAATGAATCGGAAAGGGTCATTGATTTCTACAAAAGTGGGCGTTCCGCCAGCCCATAAGTTAGCGCCTGTCACATGCCACCGAGCCAGCGTAGTGAGATCCACCTGTAGTAGCAGCGGGAGCCGGTGTTAAATCGGGGACATGTGCGGCTTTCCAGTTAAATGAACATCGGGTCTTTGACCCGTCGGAGATGGCACGGAAAAGCGCTGAGAACGTTGGGTTCCGTGTTTTCAGATAAATCCGAAAAACTCCGAGAAACACCCGCCAGGAAAAGTTTGGTTTATCCGATAAACTCTGAATTTTTATGTGCCAACGCCACTCCCCCCCCCCCCCCCCAAAAAAAAAAAAAAAATCTTTTTTTTTTTGCAGTTTGAGCAGCGCAGGGTCAGTGGTCCTGGGAAAATATCACCGTAATATTATCTTTCAAATTTCGAATCGTTGTCTAAAGGTGTCTTACCGCTTGCCTCGTCAAGGTTGATTCCGGACAAAAAGTCATTGTACATTCGAGTCATGACAATAGCCACTCTTTTGGTTTCCAGTTTGAGCCATACAATTTCTGATTTAGAGAAAGGAGAGTTAGAGAAAGGAGAGGGTATGTTTTTGTAATAGCGAAAGCTATGGACCATGAAGATTGTATAAAACAAGGAAGATGGGCAGTTCCTTAACCACTCCTCCTCGCGCAGCCGCGGGCTAGATTGATGGAATAGGATGGGATGACTACGAGCTTCCTAGCGACTGCCCCCGGGAGTTTATTGATTTTAATGCATCGGCGTTTATCGAAGCAACACTTGTGTGCGACTTTGGTTGTGGGACAAATTAGTATTGCCAATGGCACCAACGCCAAATTCAACTGAAGAACTTTTAATTGATGCAAGCGCGTTTTGCTTTTTATCTAGGAAATGTTTTCATCCGGTTATTATTTATTTATTTATTTTTAATAGGAAACACGGCGAAATTAAACTCCGAATTTCGGAGAATTGAGAATCAAACACATATAAACTCCGATAAACTCCGAATCCTCGGCAAACAATAAACTCGGAAAAACGCCCTCCAAATTTGACAAAAAATAAACTCCGAAAACACGGAACCTTAAGTGTAAGGAAGCTTGCCCACCAAATAATAGAGGTGTATGTTTCAGTTTCCTTTCAGACTAAATTACAGAAAGGTTGAAGACGGACCTCAATGTAAAGAAGTGCGTCCATGTTTGTTTTACTCGAAGAAAAAATAATAAAATTGACGCTCAGGACCAGCCGAATGGGGAAGTTGTTCCGAATTAATATCTATAGGTATCAGGCTTTCAGCTGATTGCACGAAGAACGCACAGATGGACAATATTGCTACGAGGGCCGGGCGAACCCTCAAAATTTCTCTGCTAAAACTTAAGAAAAATGGCAGCGACTTTTTACTTTAAAGTTCTATAATGCATGAAACTCAGTATTTAGGAGCGAATGGTTCAATTGTTTGGTAGAAATTAAACAGTCGTTCCAAAAGTAAGTACCTTAAATATTTATGAATTTTTGGGAGACTGACTACACCTTTCCGGAAAATTTCAGGAGACCTTGCAACGAGGGTATGGTGGGGCTGTTTGAATGTACGCTCCTGCAGGCTCGAACGCTTCGTATATTTTTTCTTATAAATAAAACCTCAAGACACACACACACACACAAAAAAATGAAGCGAACGGAAAAGAAGGTTATCGCATACTCTGTTTTGCTTTCTTCCTGCCTTCCCCGCGTTTTGAAATCACGATCTGTTAAACCAACGTCAACTTCGTCTTCACTTCTTGTTGAATTGCAGGTGCCGTACATCTGAACATCACAATGCGTAAAGCAGACGCTGAGGGCGCCACAAATTCCCGGAAAGGTCGGTTGATGTGTCACGCAACCAGGGAGTGAGGAGAGGGCAGGGAAGTAAGTCAACTGGGGAGGGAGAGAGGACGGTGAGAAGAAGAGGCTCGCTGTTGAAAGTTTTACTCGTCCGTTGCTAGTTGAAAGATGTGTTGTATTGTCCCCGTTTTAATTGTTTTATTCTTTCTTCATCCATGACTTGAACCAACACGCTCTTCTCCCAAGCAGGTATTTATTGTAGGACAATGAGGAGAGGACTGTAGAACGGCGAGGAGATGAATGGGGCGAAGAAGGAGAGGGAAGGGAGGAGAAAACATTGCAGCTTCTGGTTCCTTACGAAATTTTGTTTAGCTGTCAGCAAACGATGACGGTGGTCTGCAAGCCTGATTAACCATGATTTTGAAAACTACAGTCTGGAGGTTTCAGAATTATGCTTGCACAAGCTTGCAGCTCATTGCCGTCGTCTGTCAACAGTAAAACAAAATTTCCTAAGGAACCGAAGTTGCCAAACGCCGCTCACCTATTGGTGCGTCACATGACCACGAAAAAGAGAGATATTTGTTTGTATTGAAGCCTTTCAAGGTAGCGGTTTCTTCGTCTTTCTTGGCGGTATTGGGTTGGAACCGTACCTTGAAAGTCTTCAATGAGTCGAGAACCGTCTAGTAGGGCCGGCTGGTGAGCAGTTTACACGGAGGTTCTCCTGTTGAGGTGTGGGGAGTGATCTGGTACTTAAGCAAAAGGTCTCGGACGACTGTCTTCCTCTCTCTTCCGGAAAAACGTCGAAGAGCAGTGTTAAGTATGGAGAAATCCTGCTTATTATTTAGGGTGATTTTCGTTAGAAAAGTTTATCTTTCGGAGTTGCGTCGGCATTGTTTTCTTTTTAAACTTTCTATGTCGGGTTCGGCGTTTTGGAGGGAGCATTCGCGGGGTCATCGCGGCCGAGGTGGGAGAGCCTCCCCCGCGGTCGTTAGAAGCGTCTCGGGTTTCGGTACGGAGAAGAGGCGGCACTTTGGTCTGCAACTGGCAAAGCAACGAGTGTTCCTGTGGACGAGAGGGTTTGCCGCTTAGTATCCAAGTGTCGCTTTTTGCTGATGCTTTTAATAACTTGGCTGTTTAGCGCCAGCCGAGACTGCGGAAAAAGCAGAGAGCAATTCTACAAGGAATTTGGATTTGGCCGGTTGAAGCGCCGGGCTGACAACTCGCCGACCATTGAGCAACAGTGTACCACGTGCGAGTGGAGAAATTTGAAGGGATTGGTCGGTCCCTGAGGGGAAAGGGGGCTCCTACCCGAGTCTATAAAAGGAACGCCGAGAGGGTTTCTGGGGGATTGGCTTCGATTCAATTTTTTGGGAGACTGGGAACAAAAGTACGGGGGTTTTCATTTTGGAAGTTTAACTCATGACTGTTGAGTTGTTTTGTTTCATAATAAACGTGGCCACACTGGCCACTGTAAAGCCAACCGTCGTGTCGCCCAATGTGTTCAGCGGGACCGGAGCAACTTTTAGTGTTTTTTTTTGCTCCGCTTCCCGGGGCTGCTGTCATCGGGCGGGCGCCATCATCGGTCGTCACCATCCGGACCAGGACGCCCACCCCTACTGCATCCCAAGGAAGTTGGCCTTAGCAGTCATCAATGTCTTCCCAGACGCTTTTGCATGTCAACTGGCAGGCTTCGGGGTGAGTACAGCGGGGTAAACGGACGATGCAGTCCCGCCGCTGCCCACGAAATCTTCCCAAATTGACCCATTATCGGTGACAAGTTGTTCCTGATGGAGAAGCACATGACGAAGAAGAATTTCACTCCAAAGCGTCGATGAGTATCTGCTGCTGCTGTGGATTTTATTACCACTACCTCGGGACAGTTGCTGAACAAATATATAACAATAAGAGTAACTCTGATGATCTAGCTGTGCAAAGTCAGCGTAAAGTACTCTGTCACGGTAGTTCCGGAGCTTCCAGCGGTGAGAGGGGAACCTGGAGGCTTGTTGTCGCAAACAATGCCATGGAGGCGCTCCCATTGCTCCTCGTGCGCTCAATGCTCTCTGTCGATGTGTGGCGACGAGCCGTACGCCCCGAGCCAAGATCTTTATTTTTGCTTGTCCCACGTGTCATTATTAAGGAGAAATCTATTACTCCCTGCTGGAACTTCCGTGGAACTACGGTCCGAGAATTCCATAGAATGCAGCAGTCGAGGATGGATTAATTTCAGATCTCCGTCTATGGTCATGGTGCGGAGGTTCGGAGTCCATCACGTTTCCTGGCCAGCCTTGAACTATGTACCGCCTGTGCTCCAAGAGAGGACAGGGTCTAATGCAGTTTCTGTGGCGGATGTCTTTTGCCTTCACCGGTAACTTTCGACAGAGCTTTTGGGCGGGAAGCGCGAAGTATCCTATCGTGATCCCTGAGATGGTGAAAACTCCGCTTACCATTTCTTTGTCGAAATCCTTGTCGGTACCTTCTGCGAAACGCGAGAGGTGCATCCGCATTTCCGAACTTTGTCGTCGGCATGTACTCAATCGTATTGCTGTAGTTCATAAGTAGGAGTGCCCAACGTTGGAGTCTGTTCGCCGATGTCACGGGGATACACTTGACATGGGGGCCAAAAAGGGCTGTCCAGGGGCTTTTTGGTCGGTGTAGAGACACCGGCTTGCATCCCCAAGAGTGCCAGGCTTTCGAGACTCGAAAAGATGATTGGCGAGTCGCTGGCCTCGCTCTTTTTGTGCATAAGCACACTCTGATGAATTCAGTTCGGTGTCTTAGAAGCTCGTACTATCGGACGTTTCTTGCCATTGATCTTGTGGTAGATGACCGCGCCTACGCCCATAGAGATGAGACATGTGCCAGCGGCGGGCAAAATGGCAGATAAGGGATTTAAGTGAACTAGGGCCTCCTGTAGGGGTCAGTTTTGTTTTGATCTGTTTAAACGCATCCACGCAGCCCGCCAAAAGGACCCGAGGTGACTGCGGCTGCAGTCCGCCCGTCTGGCGGCCCTCTGCCAAGAAATTGCGGCTCATTTGCCGGGAAGCTTGCAGGTTTCAGTGATCGACAATCGCCCGAAGAATTTGTCGATCACTGAAACCTATAAGCTTCGGCAAATAACCGCAGTGTAGCAAGGCCGCAGATGAATGGACTGCGGCCTGTCACCTGGTCCTTTGGCGGGTTGCATGGGCTCTTTAAACAGATCAAACCTTGACCTCTACAGAAGGCCTAGTTCACTTAGACCCTTGGCACTACTAACGACATCTCATCTCTAGGCACCAGGCGCGGTCTCAGTCCGATAGTACGAGCTTCTAAGACACTGAACTGAATTCATCTGATGTCTTATGCACAGAAGACGAAGCCTTGCCATCATCTGGGATTCGAAATTTTCCAGTACCTTTGGGAATACTGGTTATGCTCTACCTCCACGGTAGCTGGCCCCATGAAATGTAATCCCCGTGACGACGAAGCGATTGGGCCTTCACACCCATGAACTACAGCAATACGGTGGTATGCCGACGACAAGTGAATCCTCATGATTGTCGCGGCAAGTTTCGACCAGAAAGTAATAGGTTTTCACCATCTCTTAATCGCAATGTCTTCGCTTCCCCTGCTGTCGAAGTACCACGGTGGGCAAGGTATCGCCACAGAAACTGCATTGGAACCTGTCCTCTCTTGAGTACAGCAGTACATAGAGACGGCTTGTCTCCAACCTCTGCAATAGACCCAGGATCTGAATTAACCATCCTCAGCATTCTATAGTGGACCGTAACGGAAGTTCCAGCAGGAAGTAATGGAACACCGTAATATGACACGTAGAACAACAGAATAAAGATCTTATTATGGCGGCAACTCATCATCACATCGTGAGAGCAATGGAACTCTCTATTGTTTGCGACAACAACTCAGATTCCCCTTCACCGGAAGCGGAACTACCGTGACAAGCTGCGCTGAAACTGCACCTTCTCAGAGTACCTTATTGATATATATTTGTTCAGCCTTAATCCCGAGATTTAATGACAATAAAATCCACGTAACGGCAATATCGACGCTTGGAGAATTTCTCTCGTCATGATATCAGAACAACTTGTCACCAGCAATAGGTGGTGGAATTTCGTGGGCAGCGGCAGAATGCATCCGTTTGCCCCGCTGTACACCCCGAGTCTGGTGTCTGCGTTTGGAAGACATTGATGACTATGATCAACGCTTGGATGGTAAAGTGAAGACGTCGTCGGATGTGTTGACCGATGGTCGTGGTGTGTGTCCCCAGAGGCCGATAAAGCACTAAAGATGTTGTCCCGCTGGCTGTGCGACAGCGATTTGGCTTTACGGCAGTGAGTAAAACAACTCAATCATGAGACAAACTTCAGAAATCTTGTATTCCCTGATCTCCCAAAATTGAATCAAATTGTCTAAGTCGGCGTTCACTATAGATGCGTAGAACCCCCTTTCGAGACGCCGACAATCCCTTCAAATTTCTCACTCGCACGTAATACACTGTACTAATGTCGAGCGGCTGTCAGCCGGCGCTGCAGCCACGCCAAATCAAATTCCCAGCAAGAAATTGCTCTCTACTTTTCCGCAGTCTAACAATATTTGCAACAAGTCCATCGTTAAAACGACAATTTAAACGGCGAAATCTATCTACAGGAACACTCGATTAAAAGCCACAGATATAAGCGCGAGTCAGCCAGGGAAACCCGGATAGCGACCGCGGGAAACTCTCACCTCGGCCGCGATGACACCACAGTAAAACGCCGAATTTGACGAAAGTTGCTAAAAGAAAGTAACCGACAACTCCAGGAAGAGCTTTCAACGAAAATCACCCTGCTCCATACTAACACTTTGCTCTTCATTTTCAGAAGAGGAGACAGTCGTCGAACACTGCTGAATCACTCACACCTCAACTGGAGAACCTGTGTAACCTGCCGGCTACTAGACGATTTCTCGGCTCATTGAAGACTTTTTCAAAGACGGTGCAACCCAATACCAGAAGACGAAGGCTTCAGTAAAAGAATCTCTCTCTTTTTCGTGGTCTCTCATTTTCATCGGTAGTAGAAGTTTTGCTGTTGACGAACGACGGCAATGGCTTGCGAAAACTGTGCAAGCATAATTCTGGGAGCCTCCGAACTGCCAGTTTTTTCAAATCATGTTAATCAACGCAGACCGCACCGTCGTCGTTTGCTGACAGCAAATGCGTGTAGAAGCTGCAATGTTTTCTCACTCCGCTCCCTCTCCTTCTTCGCCCCATTCATCTCCTCACCATTCGTCCTCTCCTCATTCATCCTACAATAAAATACATACAGAGGAGAAGAGCGTATTCGTTGAAGTCATGGATGAAGAGAATAAAGGCAAATTCAAAACAGGGACAATGAAATACAACTTCAACTAAGCAACGGACAGAGTAAAACTTTCAACCTTGAATACTTCTTGCCATCTCCCAGTTGACTTGTTCCCCTTCCTCTCCTCTCCTGGTACGTGACATCAGCGACCTTTCAGAATTTGTGGACATCCTCTTACGCATTGATGTTCAGATAATACTGACGCCTGCAATTCAACAAGTGAGTTGACGTTAGTTTAGATCATTGACCTCAAGACGCGGGAGAACAGGAAAGTAAAGACAGAGTATGCGATGGCAACTCTTTTCCGTTCGGCTTCATTTTGTGTGTCTTATGTCAGGTGCAGACATGGAAAATAGCTGCGAGCGTTCGAATACTGCAGGCGCATTCAGGCGGCCCACCATACCTGTTGCAGATCCTGAAATTTTCCTGGAAGATGTGTCGATGACCGAAGGTGCCAATCTTTAGGTAGCACTTTGAACTGTTTATTTCTGCGTTATTCGCTCTAAATACTGCGTTTCATGCGATTATCGCTTTAGAGTTAAGAGTCTGCTGCCGATTTTCTTGGATTTTAGCGCGAAATTTGGTGCTATCGCTGTATCGTCAGCTGTGCGTTCTGTCAATGAAACGATATATAGATATTGGTGGAACAATACATTCTGGCGTGTTGTATTTTTCTTCCGTCATTGAGCATGGACACTTCTGCGATTGAGGTCCGTCTTCAACAACAAACAATTTAGTCTGAAGAACTGAGACACTTCCCTCTATTATTTGGTGGGTAACTCGCTACAGGTTATTTTTTTGTCAAATTTGGAGGCGATTTTCCGAGTTTATTGTTTGCCGAGGATTCGGAATTTATCGAGTTTATGATGTGTTTGTTCTCCAGATGCCGAAATTCGAGTTTATTTCGCCGTGTTTCTATTAAAAATAAATAAATAAATAATAACCGGATGAAAACATTTCCTCGTCACTTAAAACGCGCTTGCATCAATTAAAGTTCTTCAGTTAATTTGGCGTTGGTGCCATTAACGTCTGTTGTCCCCACAACCAAAGTCGCACAGTGTTTGTCGATAAACGCCGATACATTAAAATCAATAAACTCCCGGGGGCAGTCGCTGGGAAAACCGTGATCATCATCCTATTCCATCAATCTAGCCCGCGGCTGCACGGAGAATTAGTTCGAGGAACTGCCCATCTTCGCCAGCACCTTAATCTTCATGGTCTGCTTTCCTTTGTAAAAACATACCTCTCCTTTCTCTAACTCTCCTTTCTCTAAATCAGAAATTGTATGGCTCAAACTGCGACCAAAGAGTGGCTATTGTCGCTGACTCGAATATTACAATGTCCGGAATATTGACGGAGCAAGCTGATAAATTTTTGATGGCAGTTTGAATAATATTGCGGTGATATTTTCTCGGGATTTTTGTTTCGCATACTCAAACTGAAAAAAAATGGTGGGGGTTATTTTGAGCACTACGGGTGTTCTCGGAGTTTTCGGTTATCTGGCAGAACAACGTTCTCAACGCTTTCCGTGCCATCTCCGGCGAGTCAAGGCGATGTTCGACTGGCGGCCACGTATTTGGTCCCGCTGCAGGTGGATCTCGCCGCGCTCGTGTGCCTTAACTATGGGCTGGCAGAACGCTACTTTTGTAGAGATCAATGACTTTCCGATTTCAGTGAGCTGTGACCTGAGCGTCGTTCTGATGACGGGACAGATGAAACAGCTCTACGGCACATTGGCAAGTGTGACCTGTTCAGTATTGTACAGGCGAAATTGAATATGGAACAAACTGGCTGTAGGAAGAGAATAGATGATATTACCACAACAGATAATGTTGCAATTTTAACTGGTAACACTTTTATTTTCAATGCCAGTATGACTTGCTAGGCATCATCTAAAACTACTGATGTACAAACAGAACTGTTATATATATTTTGAATTTTCTAAAACAAGCATATAACCGCATTCAACAATATGTGAACGCCGTATCTATTTTCCAGAACAAAATTGAGAAGTTCGATGCGTAGTTTAATACCGCGATTTCACTATTGTAATAAATACTGATATTTTATGAATAAGATTTTGATTTATTCTTGAACCCAATTTACAACATGCCACAATGTAAAATAATAGTCTATATTTAGAGAGAAGTATCGGATGACGAAAATTAATATAAGAAAACATTTCAAACTCACTACACGCAATATTATATATTTCACTCAACGTACGTCTAAATACATATAAATATATATATATATATATATATATATATATATATATATATATATATATATATATATATATATATATTTTTTTTTTTTATTTATTTATTTATTTTACTCGGTATATTACAGAGAGTAGGTATGTAACATAATAATTGGAACAAAATGCTACAATAAAAAAGAACGGGAACTGAAACGATAATACAAGGTGCGTAGTCATTATTGTTGTGTGACAATGCAATAAAAGAGTCATATAAAACAACGATAACTGTCAGAGCACCCGGCACTACGCTGACAATGATCAAGGCTCACAAAACAAAGTAGGAAAGTCAGACCCAAACGGTAAACTGAGAATATAATTATATATATATATATATATATATATATATATATATATATATATATATATATATATATATATATATATATATATATATGTAAAACTCCATCTTTTTTAAGTTTTCCTTAATACTGTATAACCCTGAATAACTCTGATAACAAATATTGGTAAACTGGCCTCAACAAGCAACAACAAACCACTCAAATTGAGCTAACTGTCTTCATTATAGGGGAGCTGCCATGGGGCAATCGGCCTACAAGAAGATGTTCTCTAGAACCGGCAAATCAGTGCTGCTCACTAGAGCCTAGAGAAATTCTCTGCTTAAAACCATAGTACTAGGATTAAAGAGGACAGCAGAACACAAAATCGCTGAGAACCAGACGAATCAAACTTTAAGGACTCTTAGCTGAAATGAAGCGAGTATTAAGCCTCGGGCCTCGTTCACTTCGCCTTCTTATTCGCTCACTCACGTGAAGCCAAACGGGCAGTCGATAGAGTAATAGGCTCTGCTGATGTCGGGAATTCGCATCTCAAATTCTTAATTTTTTCTTTTAAAGACAGATATTGCTACTGGTGAAATATTTGAGACAGGCAACGACGTTTAATTCATTGCATGTCTGTTTTATTCACTTTCTTGCGTCGCGTCGCGTATTCTCGTCCTTTAAGTATGCGAAGTCTCGTCGTCATGACTATCGGTACGCCACTCGGACACACGTCTCAGCGCCTGCTGCCGGCGCAAAAACGAATGACGTGCGCGGAACTGACAGACGCAAGCATCCGCCGAAATTAATTATCTCCGTCAGATTCTGACACCGAGCAACCGATCGTGCTGGTCTGTGGCGCCTGTGGCTCCTTTGCGTGCGTTCGCTTCTCAGAGAGTGCTGTTTGGCTGTTACCTTTATTTCCACAACGATGTTGGCGGACGCCTACCGGCGAACTGTATGGTGCGCACGGGATAACCCCAGGAAGCCTGTCGCGCGCCTCCTATGGGGCTACTGGAGCTCTAGTTGGCGATTGCGGCGGCAGACGTAACTGGCAGGCGTCGCCAAAGCAGCAAATTAACACTTGTGCAGCTTCTGAATACGCAAAATTTTCCTTTTTTCGACACAGTAATAAACTCTCATATGCAACGTCCACTACACTAATTACAAAACAAATTCTATGCATGCTTCTCATAAATCCTACTAGCCTTTGAAGTCAGTTTTCTTTATGACTACTTTCTTGTACTCTCATCATGTTTGATACTGTATTTATCGAAGATACTCAATGAACTCCCTGACGACGAGTAAGTCATTGACCTGGAAAAATAGAAGATTTATCGCCATTACCATAAAAATCTGCAATAAATCAACAGTAGCTTCTCAATTCTGTCAGCAAGGTAACTGCGCTCAACGTTCTTAGAAGTTGACGAAGAGAGATAGCGTGGTAACCCACAGTCCAGGTATGTGCTATCGCAACGATTTGTTGGAGACTTAATTTGTGCAAGCACTTATTGCCGCAGGCAATCTTCAGCGCCCTCACTTGAGGAAACCTTGATGAGTGCTGCAGCTTTACGAGACGCAGTCACCCTGGCTGGTATAAAGGTCTTTGAGTTTTGGCTTAGTTCTAATGGTTCGTTATCAGCGTCAGTTCCGGCAAAGTTGCAAACTATTATGTTGCGGCGGCAGCGACGCAGTCTGGCTTTGCTTATGCGCGATATCGATACAAGTCTTAAGTCTCCACGCGTAATGAAACGCCTGGGTAATAAATGATGAGCCATTGGTAGCGCCGCAGGCACGAACCGCTCCTTCCTGCGGAAAATCTCGCATAATCTGAAAGCTTGGACAGTGCTTCACGTGCTTAATCCTTGTCCCGGCAGGCAGACGTGTGCACAATCTGAAGTGCAACTGACGCAGACTGTGGAAGTCTCGGACGTTAAATACGCTGACCGGCGAGTACCGTTCTTCCAGTTGTTCGCATTCTCAGGAATGTGATTCTCGAACCAAAGTAATCGGAGGTCACCTTGTCAATTCTCTCGTTCGCGAACAAATGTCAGCAATAAAATCCTTGTGCCGCCATGTAACTATTGCAAACATGCAATATGGTGCGTATACAAAGAGATGATTTCATAATCTCCTTCGTTGACGATGATGTGGAAGTGTCACCGGGGATTTTCTAGTCCGATTTGAATACGCTGTTTGTTTGTCGGGCGGATGGAAATCTCGGACGCGGAACACGCCGTTGGCACCGCTGTGGTCATGTTCGCATTCTTCTTTATGGTCATCTTGTAAATGAAACGGATATCGCTGGGCGCCACTGGGATTATTTTCGCAGCAAAGAACAGATAGGCAACGGCGATGGTATGTCTGATATTTACACTTCAGAGACAATGACGTTATTATTCTTGCTGTCCCAAATGACGGATAGTAAGGATTCATTACCCGTTTTGGATTTTTGATGTTCTGTAGTTTATCGTCGGTTACTGAAGGAAACCTAACACTTTTTTGGTCGAACGCAAATTTTCGTAGCGCGCGGAACCACTCTCCAGTTCCCCAAGCTTCGGACTGAAGGAAAGTGAGACGAAACCGAACTCTGGCCAGGGAAAGTGAGACGGGAACAGACGCCACCACGAGCATTCGGCGCGTACTTCTAAGCCGGCTGAACCACCATTCAGTGTCCCCTTATTTAAGTTGGTCTGAATATACTGAAAATCAGTCAGCGAAAGCGAAATTGTATCGGAGGTCCACCTTCTTGTTCAACATGTGGCAATGAAAAACAAACGAAATCAACTCAATACCGGCATGTAGCTGTAAATCACGAGGACATGTATTTAGTAAATAGAGGCTTATTCTCGAACCTGTAAATATAATAACAAGATTTAACAATGAATTTTCTTGTGTGAATATCTACGAAGATACAGAAAAAGAAGATGCCTGTTAACTAGTAACCATTGAAACTCAACAAAAATTTAAAACTTTGAAAATTGTGAAAATCTATTGCCTATGCAACATTGTAAATACATTGAAAAAGAGAAGATTGAAATGATCAAATGGAAATACATTGATTCTGCGAGCAAGAGACAATATCTGAGCGAAAGTTGCTTCGGAACACTGAGCAATGATCGCATTGCCCAAAACCACCAGGAAACGCTAATCTCTTGGATTTTAAGCGCATAATTTTCATTCTTCTGGTCACTTCAATTTTGAAAAAGTACTAGCCTAAGCCGTAGGTAATTTTAACGGCAACGACTGATCCAGCACTCAACAACTGAAACAAAACCACCAGCCGCCTTACGCTCAGAAGAAAATGACATGCGCGAAATGATATAAAGACCCTGCAAATATAAGTCCGATCGAGAAAGTAAATACCTTTTATAAAACACGCATCACTTAGAACGCTCAAACTCCGTCAAAGTAGAGCTAAGTCACAACCCAGATGGCAAGATTTCTTCAAATCCGATAGCAATCAAGATTTATAGGGATTTTCCCTTGAAAATTTCAATGGGAAAATGGCAGCCGACAGAGATTTTCAAACACATGGCGCTCTATGACCAGAAAACCGAAAACAGGCGAAAACCGATTTTTTCCATTGAAATTTTCAGAAAATCACTATAACGATTAAGTTATCGGATCAGGCTGGGGCACTGGCAACTAGTTGTGATGCACTGGGCAGGCGATTCTGCAGTACATAATTTTACGCGGGCAAGAGTAAATTTTCTCGATCAGACATGGCACCCACAGATAGAATAACCAGCCAGGCTGTCTGCAAGCTCTCGCAGGCAACTCTCCATCGCCGCCAAGCCTCCGCCCAGCCGCCCGCTCGCCCTCCGCGCTCTAGCGGAGGCGACTTCAGATTGACCTCGCAATGACCCCAGACCGAGGATTCTTGAAACAACGTCGTACTGGCTCAAGGCGGGCCTCCAAGCGTCAGTGAACAACTGAGACATTCCTGTGTAACATGCATATCTGGCCCTCAGCGCTGAAGTAGATCCCAGATTTAACTGTTAGTGAGCTACCTGCACAATTTCGTCATATAGTTTCTTCCACAGTAGTAGATGTAGAGAGTGACCCTCGAAGAGTCTCAATAGAGCTGTGGGGCCATCTCAGCCCTGGATATCGCCAACTCAGGACTCAGATGCATCCTCATCTTTTGCATGGGAAGGTATCTTTCTTAGATGAAGGCGAAGTGCTTCTCTACAGACGCGCCGACTCTCTGCCCGTCGCCCATCAAACTGGCCGCATCAGGCGTACTCAAATCAGGGCCATGGGCTACATCGTGGGTATTGGTGCAACAAAGATGCTCTGTGCGGCTGTGAACGCCGCAGCGGCAAAACCACGGCGGCAGAGACGATTACTGGGCGGAGGTCAGTACCCTGCGAATCTTCCGCCGTCGTCCCGATCTGTTCCCACATTTGTACCGTTTCTGGTGAATTTTTCAGACGGCGCCACAGAAGGCGAATGGAGCTCAGCCATCTACGCAGATGAGCACTCTCTCGGCCATCATTCCCCTCTACAATGATGCTTAAGGCAAGGATTCAGACGCGAATACGTCTACAGGAAGGAGAAGAGCAACGCTAAGCACCTCACTGAGAAGACTAAGCACCCTTGTAATGAAATCGAGAACCGACACGAACACCATCCGCTCCCGAAAGCTGGCGTGAGACACACCAACGGAACCACCAACCTACAAAAATCACAACTATGCAAAAAAACAATTTGCGCTAGACAACTCTTTTCCCGGTCGTCACGGCGTGACTGGGCTTTGTCGTACTCATGAATGCTGCGCTATTAGTGGCAAACAGATAATGTCGTACTAATCTAGAATACCATATGTTGCGGTGCCGCCAGTTCTAAGTTCGGTTCCTTTCTGATTAATCATCACCTCTCTCTGGATGTCGCCGCTTCCGGAAATTCTCCAGCGGCGACGTGACAGCCGCGGAAGATACCTTCACCGCAGTTAGCAAACGAATCGCTGATGTGTAACAGCAGAACAGCTGAATCGCCGAACTCTCCCGTCAACGTATACAGGCCATCCACCAAGCGGAAGTCCTCTCCTCTAATGGGAGAGTTCAACGCGGCCCACCAGCTCTGGGAGAATAAATACTCCAATAAACACGAAAATTCCTTGCATGCACTCATCGCAAACAATGACCTTACCTCCTCCTGATAACCCTGCCTCCCACACCCGCATGAGCTGGTAGCGTCATAAATGACACTCGTCAGACTTAACTATCACTAGCGACATCCCTCACGAGGACCAGGCGCACCTCGGAGAATATTTGGAGCGACCATGCCATCCAGCCACTACTATAAACGGCGCAGAGTATCAGTCAAACTCGGCAAAGCACGTTTCACCGACCGATATCAAACTCCGAGATGAACGAGAAAAGAAGCTGAAAACGACAGATCCCCCCCCTTGCCACTGCAAGAGTGAGTATCTCGTCTCATCGAACATGTCCAAACCCACTAAAAATATCCAGAACTCACCACCACTTATGCTCTGGACGCGGCTTCTCACGCGGAGAGTCACGAGTCTAATTAAACGCTGGCGAAATAGAAGCTCAACCGCAAGCTCAAAAAACATATTGCTCGGCTCACAGAGGAACGCGGCACAGTAGGCATCCGCATTGTGCAAGGAAGCACTGCTGCGCTCACTGTGACGGAATGTGCGACGCACTTAGTCCTCAAAACGTGGAAGCTGCTCCACTATCTTATTGACCCGGCCAAGAGCAACACGACATCTCAACACACTATGAACAAAGTCATTCATTAACACCCAGGAGACACACGCCGTCTCGCGACTCTCAAGACCCGTTACCTTCCCACTCATCCCACGGAACTCCTTCCCCCATAATCGGGAAGCCCGATCCGCTCCTAGACGAGGACATCCATCTGCATAAAGTTACGGATGCTTTTGCCAGGATTCGCCGCAACACGGCGCCCGAAATGGACACTGTTACTAACAAGGCCTTGGCCAACCTGGACAACCTCCCCTTCTGGAACTGACTGCTCGTCTAAATGACATCTGGCTAGACGAGGAATCCTCCCTGAGGAATGAAAAACTCGGAAGTTAAACTCGTACCAAAGCCGAACAAACCACCCAGCACTGAGAACCTTCAACCTATTTCCCTGACGTCGTGTGCGGGAAAACTGTTGGTACATATCGTTTTAAATAGACTGCAAACATGCCTCGAAGACCACGATAGGCTCCAGCGACAATGTTTGGCTTCCGCTCTGATTTTTCGACGCAAGACGTTGTACTCCAGCTTACGGCAGAGGTAATGCTGCCTGCTACGCACAACTCACCCACAGCCATCCTTGCTCTAGACCTCAGGAGGAATTCGACAATGTTAAACACACTGCCAACCTTTCACAACTCAATACCCTCGACTGCGGCCATAAAACCTACTCATTACATCAACTTTCTCTCCGGGCGCAGCGCGATATTGAAGGTGGGAGACTTCGCTACAGATCCAGTCCTGCTTGGCAGGCGAGTACCCCTGAAGGGCCCGTACTCTCACCTTTGATATTCTCCGTTGCGCTCATCGGTATTTCTGCCCTCTTGGACTCGATTTCTGGCGTACATCATGGTATATATGCCGAAGACATTACGATCTGGTCCGCCACGGGATCCTTTGGGAAATCGAGGAGCGACTGCAAACGGCAGCCGATGCGGTCAGTGATTATGCCAAGTCATGCGGCCTTCAATCGTGCTCTACAAGAAATCAGAACTACTCCTCGTTTCTTCAAGAAGAAAGGTGTTCTGGACCCTTCCACTGTCACCATCTCCATGGAGGGCCACATCTCGTTCCATCTCCGCATATCAAGATCCTTGGTATGACCTTTCAGGCCGACCGCGCGAACACCATCCTGATAAATAAGCTCGAACACACCACAGACCAAGTCACCCACATGATCCGAAGTATAACCACCAAAACGAGCGGAATGTGCGAGGTCGATCACGCTTCGTCTAGTACAGGCATTCATAATCTCCCGTATTACGTATGTTACACCTTATGCAGTCCTAACCAAAACAGAACTCTCGAAGGTGGGTCTAATGATCGGGAAAGCCTACAAACAGGCTCTTGAACTTCCCGTCATTGGGGCCACAAAAAACTTCAAAACTCGGCCTACACAACGCAGCTGACGAGCTCATAGAAGCTCATCTTTCAGGCCAAAAAATTGAGGCTGAGAGCCACGGTCGCAGGAAGACTTCTTCTTTCTCGACCGCGACTCACAGCTCCAGTAAACTCACAACTCACAGTACAGTATCCTCTTTCTGAAACCACGAGTCTCTCACGAGGTTCGGAAACACCTTCCATCTCACCACTCCACCACAACATGCACCCCGAGCATCACGCTGGACGAAGGGAGGCGAGAGCCCAAGCCATATTTTATGGATGGGGCTCTTTTTTAATATACACATAAACGACATCGTTAATATTGCACCACAAGCTAAATTTATCATTTACGCTGATGATACCAGTATTGTTATATCGTCTCGAATTGCAGCGATATTGTACAAGTAGCAAACGACATCTTGAGAAGGCTGGAGGCTTTGTCTACATCAAATAATCTAATAATAAATAAAGACAAAACTAAAGTTATGTTTTTAGTCCCCAAAACAAGAAAATTACCCTTTCGAGCGACATCGTCCTATACTCGTCCCCATTGAATTTTTCAACACGTTCAAGACGTTGGGCGTGTTGTTATTTAAATAACATGTCTTGGACAGCGCACTTAGATTATGTTATTCCAAACTTGCTCATATAATAGGTCTGATACATTGACACCGTCTAAATCTTCCATCAAGTGTTAAACTACTTCTGAATAACACATTATTTGTACCTCATTTGAACTATTGTCATTTGGTATGGGAACCACTACCAAAAACAAATTTACGTAGAGATATTCTTACTACAAAAGAGAGCGTGAAGACTGGTGTGTGACGTGCCTGATCTTTTCACACGGACCAAATTTTTAAAAACTCGGGGTACTTAAAATACATCAACAATACGAATACAGGCTTATCATGAAGTATAAACAAGAATATCCTGTGATAAATAGCTTCCTGCTAAGCTTGGCATCCCTTAGAAAAAGACAGCTTACACATTCTACTCGCCACTCAGATTTCTGGATGGTTGATACATCGCGGACAGATTACGGCCTTCAGATGATTAGAAATACACTTCCAACATTACTAAACACTTTCATAAATTTGAATGTTGATATAACATCTTCTAGCCCGCGTGAGTTACGTGACTATCTACTTTTGATATAAATATGTTGTTGTCTATCATTTGTCTTGTTTTAATGCGGAATTTTCTTGATCATATTTTTTCATTGTTGATTTCATGTCTGGTTGATGCCCTGTTAGTCACCTTCTTTTTGTTTTACCACATAGCGTTTTGTGGTTGTTTCCGTTTATTTTGCTGTTACTTTTTCCTTGCTTGTATGAAACTTGGCCCCTGCTGTGTACCTGTTGAGGGGGCTGGAGACCCGTCCAGCTGCTTTGTCACCTTTTTCTCCAGCTCCCACCATATGTGATATGGTGAAAAAAGTTATTATTATTATATACAAACGCTATGGCCATGAACCAACCACCGCACACCCGACGCGGCCTCTTATCCCGGCATAAGAGCCATGACAGCCGTCGTCTTCCAACAAAATCATTATGTCAGCAGCATCACAATACCAAGATACGAACCCTTACAAGCGGAAGAGGCGGCCATCGTTCTTGCCATCGCGCGAACTACAGCCGAAGTCATCATTACCGACTCGCAACACGCGTGCCGTAATTTCTCAAGAGGAGGAATTCACCATACAACAGAACGGATCTTCTCCCAACACCCGACCGGATGGACTCATCACCATCATAGGAACACCCGCCCACTCCGCTGTACCAGGCAATGCAACCGCCCACCTCTTGGCCCGAGAGTTAACCCGCCGGGCCCTGGGAGACGAGCAGGAGCGGCCGGTAAGATTGGTGACATATCAAAAGATCAACGACGTGCCTACCCACCCGCGCATAAACAACTATCGGAAAAGCAGGAACGGCATCACCGTGCCCTACAGACTAACGCCTTCCCCCATCCCACTAAATGCCATATATTTTTCATCACCCTCTGTTCCCCGTTATGCCGCTTTTGTGGAGCCCCGGGACCCTCTTTTTATGTGGTAGAAGGATGCGACTAAACCCCGCCCAATCGTCTAATTCCTTCCATTCTTCATAGGAGCTTTGGGAGAGAGCACTGACCAGCTCAACCTCGATGACCAGCCATGCTCGTGTCGAGGGCTGTGGAAGCAGGGAAAGCTCAAGGCGTCTTGGACTAAGGAGTCCTCCCCATCTCTGTCTCATAATAAAGATGCTTATTCTCTCTCTCTCTCTACGAGGTTGTTTCACCCCACAACGTGAATACATCGGAGTCTTCTAACTTGAATTTGGATGAAATTGTTGCCGGAGAGAATCAGAATCAAATTTTGTGTTGTGTTGTCCGTTTTCTTTTTTTTTCTTCCTAGATTTATGATTTTAAGTTATGACGACTTTTTACTCTGTGCAATAGAACAGCACCGTTGTACCAGACTTTGCCGGTTCTAGAAAATCGATCTCGGGAACCGAAGTCGTGCGGCCGAGCCCCTATAACGAAGACAAGCTAGCTCTAATCTCGAGGGAAAGTTTAGTGTCGCTTTTCTCAGCTGGAGGTGATATGCTACTCAACGTTTCGCCGTCACCAGTTAGTTCAAATTACTGCAAGAAGTTAGGAGAGTATAAAAAAAAAATAACAGGTGGGGTTCGTTTTTTTGTTTTGTTTTTTTTTGTAATATTGACGTGCACTTTTGCTACTTTTGGAGACATTACATAGGTTTTCGCAGTAATAACAAAACTACAATATACAATTTTTATATATTCGTAAGCTGCATTTTAAGACGCACATTTTTCTATATTTTGCGACGTTTTTGTATAAAGTTGTTTTTTGCTAAAATTATATGAATGTGCCTCTAAAACGTTTCCTTTTTACGTGCTTCGTAATTTTTTTGCATAAAATTATATTATTGTAATTTTTTTATATTTGATGGGCATGTTGTAATATGTTTATAAAATAAAAGATTTGTTTTTACTACGTGCCTGCTTTGGTCTGATATGGGCGACTGCGTAAATTACCACAGTGAAATCTCGGCATTGTCAACGCCTCGTGCTTCTCAGTTTTTATCTCTGGGAAATTTTAGCGACATCGTTCACATGAGGTGAATGTCCCTCCCAAGAACATAACTTTCACATATACCGTAGCTTTCACAGAAATAAAAAATTATATGACCCGGACAGTCACTGTACGATCTGACGTGGAAACCCCCATCACGTGAAAAGCGCGGAGGTAAACTAAAGGCAGTGACTCGTGCAACAGGTGCAAGGCTGGTGGTGCGAAAAACGCGGATGAGTTTCTAATTGAACCCCATCCTTGCAGTAGCCGCATATTGGTGGTGGGTTCACTCAACGCCAAGACTAAAACTAATGTTGCTTTTGTAGGTTAAAGGAACAACTGCAAAAAAAAAAAACGGGATGTTTTAATTGCTGGCGTGTGTTTGTAATTTATATTCCCTGCAATATGTACCGTTGTGGAACGTTTTCTATTTTAGAAATGTTATAGTGAGACGTGTATATTTTACGACCATTTTATGTTTATACCTTACCTGCCCATACCTCCAGTTATGTTTCTTTAAATTTACTTAGTCGTGCTCATGCTTCTAATATCAATATGCCATGTGTTTTTTTATCGTTCTTTTGCACACGTAAATAAATTGAAGGGGTTCTGTCATTCGATTAAAGCGGTAAGAATTTGCACAATGCTGATAATACTTTTGTTCATAACAGAAGAAAAGAAACTTTAGCATTATATGGGAGTGATTCTCAGAAATTAACGCCCAAATATTTTAACCGTCTTCTCAGATTACAGGGAACACAACCTAAGACTGATCTCGGGCAAGGAAATAGCGATTCCTACTAAAAAGGCGTCTTTCCCTACTTATGTTTTCTTCCTTGTAAGCACCACTATGTTCCTAAGGGTTTTTAAATCATGAAATATTATTGTAATTATTAAACAAATAAATAAATTGGCCATTTCACAATATTGTACTTATGTGCGTCGTCAATCATTTTCTTCTTAAGAGGTTACTTAAAATAAGGAAGAGTTCGTTTTCCTATTTTAAGCCTGCCTTTTATCACCTCGAAATAACGAAAAAACAATGTGTGTTGCGAAATAACAAATTTATATTTAAGTTGTCTCGATTATTCCGATAAAACCGGGAAGCACAGAGTGTCGTGCTGAGTGTGCGTGATATATGCGTGATGTGTGCGTTATGAGCTGTTAGGCTTGGCTACTGGGAGCTTCGCGTGGTTTCGAATAGGTTGCACACACGACACATTCATGTGCTCTCCCGGTTTATCGTAATTATCACGACCAGTTCAAATTTATTGTGGATTTGAGTGTGTGAGGGGAATACACATACACTGATCAGTCAAAACATTACGACGACCTACCATTATCGTGTTCGTTCATTTTTGGCTTGCCAAACAGTTGCAAGGGTCGTCAGCGGCGGAGTCCCATATCTAACGGAGTCCGATCACCTGGGAGCTCAAAAACACTCGTACCTTGACCCGCATTGTCTGTTAGACGAGTCACAGGTAGCCACCTATTTTGCTCCACCAAGAGTAAAACCGCCGACGTCACTCTCCGTGATGAGGCGTGGACACACAACACCTCGGCGTCTGCTAACTGTTTCACCGCATTTCTTCCTATCTTTTTGATAGGTATACTAACGACGGCACCTCGCGAACATCCGACGATCTTCGCAGTTTCTTTGATACTTGTTTTGAGTAGGGACATCGGGATCTGTATTTGGTCAAAGTCGTTTAAATCAGCAGCCATTCTTATTACATGCACACGTAGTCGACAAAATTATCCTCGGTATCCCCGGCAGCTTGTTACCTGCCACCTGCATGAGCAGGTGGTGTTAGTGGCTGCTGGGGATACACTCGCGTTAGCGCTCCTACCTAACGCGAGTTGCGTGTCAGCTAGGCTCGCTCATTCACACAGTGTAGGGGTGGTGGCAGTGATTTAGTTGATCAGTGTATACGCTTTATCGAGAAGTTTCCGTGGACTCTGCTTCATCCGATGATGCGTATAGGCACGTTGAGATCTTACTGCTCTTGGATTGAAAGGAGTCCTTTGTGGTAACTGAAATAATCACGAGGACAGGAGGTTAATTTATTTCTAGGTTCATCGGGTCCGCTACGCCATCTATTGGCTGTCTTACGAAGTCGTGGCGCACACGGCCGCTGCGGAGTTGGTTGGTGCGTTAAAAATTTTAATCCACCCCGTAACGTTGTGAGATCACCCGGGACCTAGGCTTCATAATTCGAGTTTCAGTTGCGCGCGCCAACGGTCTCGTAAAATATCGCAGGCTCCCGTGAGCGATTTCGGTTCAGTTAGTTGCCCGTGCTCACTTTCGCCTCCTCCTCGGAGAGCCGAGCAAAGTTGGCGGGATGCCGATCGTGCGGTTTGTGTCTCGATTCCCGCTGGGACACTTGATTAATCTCGTTTGTTACGATTAACTCGACCAAATTATGAATACGTATGATTAGGATCCTTTGTTTTCGAGGTTATATTTTCTAAAACTAATGTGAGGGTGCTAAAACTCGGGTGGTATTTTCCAAGCTCGTAATGGGGAAGAAATTTTTTTTAAACAATTATTGCTGAAAGTAATCAATAAGTGTAATTAACAGTAAAGAACACCGATCGTCTTTTGGGCATAAGATATTTTATTTACACAAGGAAAATATTTACGGAAGGTAGTACTGGGACACGATATAAGAGCTGACGTTTACATTGTGATTTTTCGACAAGTTATAAATAACGTAGATAAGTATCTGAATTCGCATCATCCCTGTCCTCATAGTAAACCTGTCTGGTCTTTGGACATTTTGTAACTGAGATAATGCTTTCTCAGCATCGACATGTAGCGTCCGTTTGCAACGCGGCAACGTCAGAGCGGCATTTGGTGGCGGGGTGTAGCTTTTGGATACATCATGTCAGGTCAATACTCCTGCTGTGGGAGCTCGCTTCCAGCGTAAAAATGTTATTTCGACTTGCCCTGAAGCAAATCTACGTCTTGGTTCATGCAAACTTATAAATGTAGTCCCGTTTTGTGGAATGGTTTAAGTAAAACGTTTCCCGGCATGCATATTTGTATTGGCATGACGCTGCTCTTAAGTAACATTGACAAAACAGCTCTTGCCTGATCGCCTTTATCCATCCTTAAAGAAACACTGACACCCCCCCCCTTCCCACCAAAAAAAAAGAGGGTTTTAATTATTTTTTGCCATGCGATTCAATATGGTGTCAGAATACTACCCAATCAATGCGGAAAGCAAGTTCGTCTGCTGCTTGCACAGTTCTTGCGATGATGTTAGAATGCCGAGCTCTGATTGGCTGATTGAAAGAAATAGTGAGTAGACCTCAAGGTATCTAGCTTTGAAGTGTACCCACTATCTTTTCATTCAAAGCCAATCAGAACTCGGCGTCGCCACAACTCCTGCGCAAGAAGCAAAGGACTTGCTCTCTGCATATTTTGCTACAGCATCACATATATTTTTAGTAAGGTAAAAAAAAAAAAGAACCAACTGCTCGAAACCGAAACCGAAACTGGACTGGGGAGGAAGAAGAAACGTAGAAGGGAGAGAGTTTCCGAAAGTCACGTGACTACTCCCAACCGTGTTTTTTTGTTTTTTGTTTTTTGGCCGTGCGAAGCAGGCGAAACACGTGCACTTCGCACGAAAAACGCGAAAGTCAAGCACTTCGGGCTTGACGTTCGTGCGTTTTTCAAGCTCTTACCAATTCGTGTTCGTAAGACGAGCGATCTCTTCAGCCAGGAGAAGGGGCGACCGCTCGCCGACGTCTTCGTGCGAATCAGCTCGCTGGTCGGGCGTGATTTCTCTTTCGGAGCTAGACAGATTCGCGGGTACCGCGAACAACAGTCCGCTTCGCTCAGCCGTCCAGGCCGCGACTACCGCGATACGACGCCATGTTGTTAATCATGCAGAGAATGCACACATTTTTTTCGGTTCTTTATGCAACATTTTTTTTATCAAAGACTTGCAGCTTTTTAGAAGCCACAAAAATGGGTATCATATTTTTTTAATACTGAGTGTGTGCCTTCCATGATCCCCCGACATTGATTACATTTGGTATGTGTGTGTGTGTGTCTAAACCATAGAAAACGGCACGTGGCCACGGAGGAGAGAGTGAGCGCCACTCAAACCGGCCAGTTCTCAATCGGCGGTTTTCAGGCGGAAACAAAACGAATTTCGAGCCCCAAATTCTGTTCTGGGTAGTTGGAAAATAGATAACAATACAAAGCCTCTTTTTCTAGCCTCCGAAAAGCTGGAATAAGTTGATCGAAAAAATTTGTTGCACAGATCACAGGAAGTAGAGGTACACGTAACTCTCAATATCGCGACTCCGTACCGCGGGCTGGACGACGCGCTGGCGGCACACGACAGATCAGCGTTGCGACGGACGTAGGACCCCTACTTCTAAACTGTCGACCGTAATACTGGCCAATCGATCTTCAAGCGCAGAACATTCGAGCAAAAGGTATACACATGCCGAAAAATCGCCCGACAAACCGTACAAGCAAGTTCGCCGTCGTCGTCATCTGCTTAAGACGGCAGAGAGGTGGGGCAAAGGTCGTCGTCATAGAGAGGAGGGGGAAAGAAAACGCTGTCAAGTATAACCACGTGACTTTGGGCTATGAGCTTCCGTGCTCGTGTTTCGAGTTAGAGCAGTGGAGTTTTTTTTTTTTTGCTTTATTAACAATATACGCGAGTCTGTAGCAAAATATTGATTGGGTACTCTCCTGACACCATACTAAATCGCCTGGCAGAAAAGAAAACATGTTGGGGGTGGTCAGTGTTTCTTTGATGAAGACGTAATAAACAATTCTTGTTGCTCTATCTTTATATTCGTAGCATTGTGCCTTTTTTCATCAGATTGACGTGTATAATTTAGCTATTTACTGAAAGATTACCAGAGTCCTTTCATACGTAATTTTTATAAGCTGTGAACGGCCGTGACACGGTGACATTAGCAGTAATACCCAATTACAGCGTACTGTGTTTTATCACAGAACGGACCTACAAATCAGTGCTCAACTGTCAAAAAACAAAAAGAGACCAGAAGAAGAAATGGCGCTTAAGGCCCCTATTGAGAACGGCATTCTCTATTCGCCGTACGCCGGAGGATCCGTACCGAGAATTTCTGTGTACCAGGCCGTTAAAGAATGCTTGGAGGCATACGGTAAAAGAACAGCCTTGGTAAGTGGCAGCTACTCGTTTTCTCGTATTACGCTGGCAGAAAAGCGTTCGCGGGCTTCACTGAAAACTAAATGAAGGACAAATAAAACCACCTGACTGCTCACCAGCGCACAATTAAGGGTGCTTTTATGGATTTGCTTTTTCTGTTTGGGATTTGTCCTTTTTTATATAAAGCTTATCTTGGCTTATTGATTGTCTTGTGTTACTTTTTCGCATAAATTTTAATATGTAAACCGAAGCTCAACTTACATGCATGTTGAACACCGGTTTACATATTGAAGATTATACGAAAAAAGAACAAAAAACAATCAGTGAGCTAAGATGAGCTTTATTACAAGGGGCAAGTCTCAAAACAAAACTAAGCAAAATAACTAATACATGTGCTTCCTAAAACTTTTGAAGGGCATTCAGTCGAATTTTTTCTAACGAGCGACGAATTCGACCGTACGGCGATTTTTAAACGGTATTTGGTGTAAACGACGCTTTAAATTCCCATTGCGGAAGAGGTTCGTGTAATGGCAACGCATTTTTTGCTGTTCCAGAAAAAATATTCTTACGGATAATAATATTTTTTGCACAAAGTTTGTTGTGTAAAACTTCTCGGAAATTTTCATATTGGTGTAAAAAACGGTTTAAGAACATTCTACAAGCTGGCAAGAATGTGACAAAAACGTAAATGTGGTCACATAATTAATGTTTTTTTGATCATATTCATGCGTTGGGGAGCAGATTTTACTTTAATTAGGAAAAAAACAAAAATCTGCTGGAAAAGTTTTGAAGAACCTAAATTAATGCCATGCAAAACCACCGTGTGTGTGTTTTTTTTTTTTTAAATTATATAATGGGATTAAAACACGGTCAAAACTATCCGTTTCAAAAAATTTAAGTATGAGACATTATTTAAAAAAAAAGCTTTACTTCATGTGGGATCTCATTGCATAGGCAGCCTCTTTAATGAGACATTATCAATGCAAACAAAGATAAAACTTGTGGGGTCGCTTTATATTAATCGCCGCCCGATCGGTCTGTGCTTCGCTCGTCTCCCAAGGAGTGACACAACACAACGAGAAGACAGCGAATGGGTTTACTGAACTTCCCGGTTGCCGGTCCTCGAGAGCCGGCAGTCCGGGCCCGCCGACCTTGATTGTCGCCCGTCGTTCAGAGCTCGCAGTCGGAGTCCGTGTCCAGGCCTGCGGCATCGTCCTGTCCCACGCCAGCGCTGCGTAGGCTAGCTGTTCCGGGCTATCATAGCCCGAGTCTCGCTGCGGAACCACTTCGGGATCGTCATGGCCTAGGCCGGTATGGCCAGGGCTCGCCGTTCCCGCCGGTCCTGGTCCGAACCTCGCTGGTGGACCGCTCCGGGGATCGCCATGGCCCAGACCGGCTCCATCGTTCCTGCTCGGCCCCAGCCTCGCGCAGCACGATCTCTCCGGCGCCAGCTCGTGTCTGCTCGGCCGACCGCTTGCCACGTGCCCTCCGCCCCGTCGTCTTCCACCCTCGTCTCCCACAAACTAACAAAATGCTTATACAATGGGAAATGCAAACGTTAAAATAAAAAATCAACGAATTTTTTTTTTTTGCCTTTGTTAATGATTTTTTTTAGGAGCCATTTACTTCAGGATATTCTAAGTTAGGGCGTAAGGATCGTAAATTGTAGTTTGTGCTATACGGAGGAAAGGCCCATGCCTATATGCCGTGGCTGCTAGTATTACTGCCATACCTTGCAGTTTTGAAACTGAAGCGTGAAACATCAATGAACTTTGTAAATGATAAACTGTCCACTGGGAAGTAGAGGCAGAAAGAACCTAAGCCGAGTAATGCTTAGAGCTTACACCTGATCATCTGAACACCAGCTGGACGCGCACAGCCGCATATATGGTTACTGGATCATATCCCACTGTTCATTTGACTTTAGTTCATATTTTACCCGTGCAGGTCTGCGGTGCAAATCAGGTGACGTGCTCCGAACTCCTTAAGAAGTTAAGCAATACGCCGCTGGATTCCAGCGTCACGGTGTCGAGCCTGGAGACAAAGTGCTCGCCCATTTGGGCGATTCCGTGGAAAGCTTCATCGCCATGTACGCCATAGTGCTTGCCGGGGGCATTGTCATTCCATCTGATCCAGCGTCTGACAAAGGTAGGTGCCTGTCAACATTGCTAGATTAACTCAGTTACGAAACTGCCCGTATACTCTACTTCCACGAACAGATAGCCTCCGCCCCCTCTCCACCCAAGTTTCACCTCCCGTCACTCGATGCGCCACCGTTTTGGGTACGTCTGCTATAATAAGTACGTGTACTCCCTGGAATACACAGGTTTAGAAGCCAGTGTCTATAGATGGCGCTTCACCGTGCTCTGGGATAAACAGTTTTTAAACGCAGCCTATTGATGGCGCTTTAAACGACGGGTGGCGGGCTTGATTGGCTGGGGGTACCAACCCTACGCGGTAATTCCACAGCCTAGTCGATCTAAGAACGTTGATACCAGCTGAGATGCCACATTATTGTTCTAAAGACTACCACGCCAAACGAAACTCAATTCTTATTATTTTTTGCATCTGATATTGCATCAATTTTCATTGCGTCTAGGACTGCTGCTCTGTGACGCTATTCCCACCTTACAGCGACGTAGTTAGTGTTCGATCAAAGTAAGAACAAGCTTTTTATTTGCTTTTAGGTGAATCACTTCAGAAACTAAGAGATGGAAAAGCTAGCCACGTCTTCACATCCAAAACGACATCGCACCTTTCTCCAAGCCAACTTGAAGATGAACGGATCAAGGTATTTGAACTTCGCTCAAATTGCCGAAGAACCCATTACGTCTGGCTACGCGGCAACATAATATATGCGGCGTTAATAACAATATTACGTCGTTTTTACACTGACAGTAATGACGAGCGCCGTATAATATTTAAATGGCTCAAGAATGCTGCGCCGATTCCTCGCTTTGGTGCTCATATTTTAACATATAAATCTCAAGCATTCATCACATTCATTATTGGAAGCGTGAGACAAGACAGTGGCGCCACGGTGCGGCTCCTAGCAGTAGCATTTCACATTGAACGCGACCAGACTGGCATATACAGGGTTTCCCCGAAAAGAATGTACATGTTTTTTTGTTTTTGTTTTTCACCATAAAATAAACTATGCACCGCCGAACGCTCATTTTCCGCCCAAATAAACTATGCACCGGCAGCCGTCGCTTGTCACCAGCAAATGCATGGGACTTCATGGGTGAATCAGGGAAAACTGCAATTTCTTACCTTGGTAGGTTGTTCTCGACGATCAAACTTTTATCGTGTTTTCCGGGAATGACAGTCAATATTCTTGGCGCACAATATGTTTTAATAAATGTTTTGTGCTTGATGGTCGAGGGTTGTGACTTTGTTGGGCGTAAATTGTGATGCGGTTCAGTGAGACAAGGGTTGCCGAGAGTCAACGTGGAGTAGTTTGTAATCTCGAAGTTATCAGAGCTTTGCACACGATAGAGGGCCTTTATTGAGGACATTGTTTCAAGTCCTTGTACAGAGTACTTCTGGTGCAAGCTTTTGCTTTGAACTGCAGTGAGGTCTTCTGTAACGAACTAAAACTCGGAGCGTCTCGTTTATTTGTTGAACGTGTAATTTATTTAGCAACTGAAGCAAGCGACGCCGGCAGAGTCGGTGGTACTCCGGCACATTTGATTTTTTAATCGGCGTTTGAACGCTTGACAAATACCGATTGGATCTCCGAGCACCCGATACAATGGTCCCAGCACATCATAAAGTACTCGCCTTCGAGCACCGCGTACAAGCTTCAATATTTCTACTTATTTGTGTTTCTCCCATAGACTTGCGTGTATTAGCCTGGTATGAGCAAGGCGGTGGGCTGTAGATCCGATATCCAGTCGATTATTCTACATTAAAGAACAGTGATGGAGACGCGCTCCGGCCGGAGGAATGGATGGATGAATGGATGCTAACGGCTATACCCTACTTAACGGGCTGTAGCTTGCGCCACGTAGCCTAAAATATTTTAAAAATACAATTTCTCCCTTCTTACGCCAATGTATTTCTTTAACTATTACCCGGCCGTGGGAGTGATCACCTGAATGACCTTTAGGCGATCGGGCAAGAACACTACAAATATCACTCCTCGCCTGCTATTCCCAGTGAGGGAGTCGGCAATTTTCCTCTGGTCAAACTTTGTCGGCGTTACCACAACATCGAACCCACTGGAAGACAGGGTTAAAATTTTGGACCGGAGCCACGCGGGTTCGAGTCCCAAATTTCCTCTGTCCCGCCTGTCTTCAGCTGTGCTATTTAGTTTTACTTCATTTAATTTTCCCTAGATAATATCCACCAATTTTCTGACCTCCTCTTTGTGACTTGTATTCTTTTCTTTTCTATTCTTTTGTCCTTGCAAGCAAAACACTGCCCCCCCCCCCCCCCCCGCCAAATTTGTTACCTCTTCAGGGAGGCTAGGGGCAAAGTCCCGTGTAATTTAAGACCAAATGTTCCACCGTGTCGCTATGTGTCGATATGTGTCGATCCACCGTGTCGATATGTCTATCTCTTGAAATTTAGCCCTATACGTCTTTGTCCTTAGCACTCCCGTTCTCGCAAAGAACAGCAAAGAACTTCCCCGTGAATTATCGAACGTTTCCTTCCTGGCGTCCTATTATTGTGACCTGTACATAGTTGAAGCTGCTTTTTCTTGCATTCTTCCCTCCCACATTTTTATTTCTGCCTCTTTCACTCCCTTTTAACTGAACTAGTCTGCTCAGTCCCACCACTAGTGTGCAGATATTTAAATGTCAGCTTTCGGGATCGGTTTGTCTATTTTGTGTTCAAACTTTTCATGTATAAATACTTGAATACTTTCCGTGACCACCGGGTATCATCCATTTCATTACCCGTTCTTCAAATTTGAATTTACTAATTGCCTCTCTGCTCTCAAAGGACGACCAGCCTATGTCCTTCTGCACTCTCTCATTTGGTGTGTTCTCATGCGCTTCCAGTGCTAATCTTCCCACGCTCATTGTCACATTTCAAATCCTTATTGAACCTCTGACCTTATACACGTTACCCGATTGTCAAAAGACAGCCCTGACGCTAATGCTCTTTTCCATAAACACCTTACCACTTCGTATCTATTATAATTCCATAGTGCATGGAGTTTCATAATAGCTAAAATTATTTTTCTTTTTCTAGCTATATTTTCTTCATGTTCATCTAGATATTTATTTTCCTCATAAAGCCATACTCCCAGATATTTGTATTTTTTTTTACATGATCTATTTCAATATCTTGTATTTTTAGTGGCTTTCTTTGTTCGTCGTTGAACACCATTATTCCAGATTTCACACTACTGGGACTCAGGAAAGCTTTCCCCTTCCTCTCCACATATTCCAATTAGTTCCTGTAATGCATTGCGATTATCTGTCATGAGTACTATGACGTCTTCATACATCAGTCCTGATGTTACTTGTGTTACATAGAACTGACATCAAAACCTTAATGTTTTGCTCTAATTCGTTTTCCATCTCACTGAGGTACGTATATCATGAAGAGCAGGGGTGACAATGAACAGCTTTGACTGAGCCCCTTTTTATCGCTGCTGATTGTATAGTTTCTGATTCCCATCTGTTTTAACTGCCTCGTTGTCTGTGAACACCTGTGGAAAAAAACTAATAATAGTATAATAATATACTTTATTATCTATCAAAGGGATGTGGGAAGTAGGAGGAAAAAAGCTGAAAAGTCATCTTCACAAGCTTCCTCCTCCCTCAAAATTATACAATTAAAGATTTAAAAAAAAACAGTTAAATTTGCATCTGGCCTTAGAGTCGCGCAGTGTTGGTAGGTTCCGGCTCGAAATCTCGTCGGACACCATGTTGATGAACTTTCACGCTATTTCTTTAAATGCGCGGAGGCAGCGTTGTTCAGCTTCCTCGAGTTATTGTGTGTCATATTCAAGTGCGCCAGCCAGAATAGTCGAGAACACGTCTCGGCACTTACCCGATTTTTAAACATATCGGTCTTTATTCGGACTTGAGAGGAGCCAGAGATTAAAACGTCGGCTCCTGGGCGACCGAAATGATGACCTCAATAAATGTCGCCAACTACGTTAAAAAACAAAACGAGTAAGCAATGATTTCTGAAGCCCCAGATACGTCATCACTCGTATTTACTAAGTTCGGTAAAAGACGGAGCCAGTCGTATTCTTTGCACGTTTCAGCATCACCAATAACGTCGCCAATAACGAAGCATTTGCACGCAAACTAAGGGGGAAAGTGACGGACGCTGTCCATCAACACGGTGAAACGTGGCTTACTGAAAGTGGAAAAATTTGCTGCACATTTCGCCATTCTGCGAAACTCGTTCAAATGCGGTAACTTTATGGGGTGGGTGGTGTTCTTAGTTCAGGTGGCGGCTAGGACAGTGTTTTGTATGGAAACAAATTACCTTACGTTGTATTTTTGTGATGCTGCACGAGGTTCCCTTCCGCACCACACAGATACAAAGCCTAAGTGCTGAAGTTTCTGTGTCACCAAGAGAGGGGAAACGCGCTTTCCTGCCCTTTCCACCCTTCCTCGTTCCGCGCGCTCTTTCTACACCACCTGTTTCTACTCCCCTCTTTTTTGCCCTTTCCACCCTCTCCTCTCCACGCGCTTTCTCACACTACCTGCTCCTGCTCCTCCCGTTCCTGCTTGCTGGGTTCGTAGATCAGTCAGTAGCGCACTTGGCTTTGACGCCGGTGACCGGGGTTCAATCCCTGGTACCAGTTGCAGTTTTTTTTTTTCGTAGATTGTTTAGCGCTTACAGCTTGACTAACATATAGTCGGTGACAGGTTAAGAGTTCTGGGGAAACTCCTTCCAGCACTTTCCACTTTTGAGAGCGAACGCTGGAGAGGAGATTTCCTCTCCAGCGTTCGCTTTGCTAAAGCGGAAAGAGGGTGGAGGGGTTTCCCCTGAATTGTTACCCTGCCATCAACTACAGTCATGTCTCGTTAATATGAACACCGTTAATATAGATACCCAGCTATTTGGACACCATTTTCGGGGACAAACTGGGAAAATGCACGCATTTCTGTCTCATTAATATTGTCACGACTTCATGTACAACACCAAAAAAGTTCGAGCCCGTGGAAAAACAAAAACTTTAACTTCTTCACTTCAGCGTCAAGCCCCAGCGGATTAGATGAAAAAAATGTCCCAAAAAACAAAGCTCACAGTCACGTGATGGCACGAGCGCCAGACGCTCGTGCGACCAGGCCCCGTGCCTCTGGCGTGTGACACTGCCCGATGTCACGTGCTTATCTTAATGTGACAGCTTGTGCCATCCGCCGGTTCGTCTAGCGTGTGGCAATATGAACAACTCACATTATGAACTTTTTTTTTTATGGGGGGGGGGGGGGGCGGAGGCGTCCATATTACCGAGACATCACTGTATAAACATTTCGTGCTTACATGGCTCCTGAGGTTGCTGGCCCTATAAAGCTACCGCTTTAGAGCATTTCGTAAAACCTCTCTACACTGCGCAAGTTGCGGACGTCGCGACAAAACTTTATTTTGGTACGCGCCATCTCTGACTGGCCTCCAGGGCGCACGCCCAGTTATAAGAGGAGGTGACACGTGGAGGAGAAGCGTGAAAGGCGGCTCATGAAGTTGCCTCTAAAAGGTTTGTGCTTGCTACTGCCGGTTTTAAATTCTACCGTCAGCCATTGCTGACGGTAGATATAGTCTAATATAGTCCAGTTTCTTGAGCCCAGTCTTGCATCTACATGCATGTGGAATTTTGGTGGTGTGAATCCATATGATTTCAGGTGAGGATTTACACTTTTCAGACATTTTTTTCTTTGGGCGAAGAGCCAGGATATGTTTCGGTAACCAATTTTAAATACTTGGAAGAGACTGAGTTTGTGGAGGTCCCAGTGATGGACACGCAGAAGGACTTGATCGCTCTGTGCTTTACGTCGGGGACGACGGGCAATCCAAAGGCAGTTGAAGAAACGCATTATAGTTGCGTAGCTGGACTGCAACCTTACAGGTAAGCCTTGCCACAAGACCAAGTGCTGCCTAAAAGAATGCACCTTTACCTGATAATTATTTTATATACTTAAAAATATGTACAAATTGCAACACATCCAAACAAGAAATGTGACAGACATCTAGACTGCCATTCACTGTTCCCCAATCTTAAAGTAATCACTCAGTGTGCATTGTTTTAGCACACTTAGGTGTGGTGATATCTTCTGTAGTTATTCCGTGGAACTTGCGGCGCTTTTTTAAAGAATCGAGCTCACTGAGACTAGTAACTGTAACGCTGAAAATTTACAGTGTTATTAAGAGTGTGCTGATCTGGTTGACACTTGTTTAATCAAGAATTCTACGTGTGTGTCTTGTAAGGATCCTTTAGTTCGTCATTCGGTATAGTCCAACCCCTGATAACACCGGGTATTCCCAACCAAACTGACAATTTTTTTTCTGCGATCAAGAACCCACTCTTTTGTTTCATAGAATCATTCATATATTCCACACTCCACTTTACCAAAATAGGGTTCATCTTTAGAATTTTGTACGGTAGTTGTTTCATCCCTGCAAGTATTCTGCTTTTCCAAAGTGCTAATAAGCATTGCTTCACTAAGAAAGTATCAGGCGTATAAAAAAATTGCGAGCAGCTGCAGAAGCTTTTATTCGACGTTTCGAGCAGAGCCTGCTCTTTTTCAAGTGAAAAGATAATACAAGTTGCAAGATGTTTCGGAGATCGAGAAAAGAGACAAAGAGAGGAAAGCAAGTATGAAGACACACGTCGACACCAAAAACAAACCCACACACAGCGAGTCACGTTTGCAACAATACATAAACATGCTAAAAAAAAAAAATGAATGAAATTGGTGTTTGCAGTGTCTATAGTCAGTGACAGGCCATGAAAAGTTTTCTGGCCGGGGAGGGGAAAGCAGACGGAAAGCTGAGGAGAGGAGGAGGTTTCCTCCTCTCCTCTCCAGAACTCCGCCTGCCCTTTCCTCCCCTACCCATACTCCTTAGCAATACATGC
>JAZHYW010058337.1:0-17454 GCA_037355805.1 Ixodes ricinus
TATTCTGGTGAATTCGAGAACATTATTGTTTATTCTAGGCCCGAAAGTTCTACGCGTCGAACCTTCCACGCCGATTATTCCAGAAGCCCACACGTGTACATAAGGGGCTTCGCGTGGCGAGCCAAAGTCAGTTTCGCCTCAGCGTTCGATCCTGCTGCTTCGCCGCTTTCGACGCCCGCGACGCTCTGTTGTTATCTTTCTTTTTCCTTTTATTTTTGGGCACAAGTTCGCCCCATTAAACGTTTCAGTTTCCTCAGTTATTCCTTTGTTTTGTCACTTCGTTATTCGTGACATTTTGGTGGAGGTGCGGGGTACCGCATGCCCCTGCCGCGTACCCCTCCGAGGGCCCGCAGTGCAAGTCCGACGCCAAGCCCACGAAGAAGCGACGAAGGCACTACCGAGATCCGGTTCAGTCGTCGCACCCAAGGCCTACAACCGGAATTCGGACCTCTGCCGCCCAGGACCAAGCAGCCAACAAGGACGACGACGATGGCCGACCAGGCCCAGACCCCGGCCGCTCCTGCCGTCGTATACCTGCCCGTGACCCCCAGAACTCCGACGTCTTTCCACGGAGACGCCCACGAGGACATCGAGGACTGGCTGCAACACTATGAACGTGTGGCCCGCCATAACGGCTGGTCAGCTGAGCACTGCTTGCAGAACCTTTACTTTTCGCTGGAAGGGACTGCGAGGCACTGGCTGGAAAACCACGAGGCTTCTTTGACGTCGTGGGAGGTGTGCAAGCAAGAACTGAAGAAGACGTTTGCCTGCCAACACCGACGTGAGAGGGCCGAAGATCTCCTGCGAACAAGAACCCAAGGCCTAAATGAGAGCATCACCAGCTTCGTCGAGGATGTTCTCCGCCTCAGCGCCCGCGCCGATCCTCAGGCTACCGAGGAGAAGAAGCTGCACCACCTGATGAGGGGTGTAAAGAGCGAAATTTTTGGCGGTCTTATTCGCAATCCGCCGACAACAGTCGACGAGTTCGTCACGGAGGCAACAAATATGGAACGGGCCCTACAAGCGCGCGCCAGACACTACCAGCGACACCCTGGCGTAACTGGCCTGTCGAGATCCGTATCCGACTTCGGTTCCAACTTCCCCGGCATCCGAGACATCATCCGTGAGGTCGTCCAGGAGGAGCTGAAGAAGCTGCTGCCCACTGCCGCACGCCCGGCCTCGCTCTCCATCGCCGAGGTCGTGCGGAAAGAAGTTCAGAGAGCCATCCAACCAGAGGCTCCCATGAGTGTGGCAGCCCCCGAGGAACCGACACCAACCTACGCCGCAATGGTTCGACGTGAGCCACCAGCCCCACGTCCATACATGGCGCCTCCCCGACGTGAGCCGCCAGCGCCGCAGTTTTCCCGACGCCAGGAAGATCGGGCGCACGCCCACCCAGAACGAGCAGCGGCACGAAAGACCGACGTGTGGAGGACAGCCGATCGACGCCCTTTGTGCTATCACTGCGGTGAAGCCGGCCACATTTACCGTCGATGCCCCTACAGACAACTGGGGCTGCGCGGGTTCCACCCGAGCGACCCGCGCCCAAGATACGACGAACGCCCTCGCGACATCGAGGAGTACCTCCGACGCTCGCCCTCCCCAGGGTCGTCTCCCCGCCGTGAAGCCCGCTCCCCATCGCCACGACGTTCCGCGTCCCCAGCGCCACGACCACGCCGAGAGAGCCTGTCTCCCCTTCGTCGCCGGGAAAACTAAGTGCGGCAACGCCCGGAGGTGACGTTGCCGAAAACGACCGAAGCAAAGAGCCTCCAAGAACGCCGGAGCGCTCCCACTCGCCCGACGCCCCGCATCGCAACGACGACCCTCTAACGGTGTCCAACAACCTAAATGTTGTTATCGACGGCCACGACGCATCGGCGCTCGTGGACACCGGAGCAGACTACTCAGTCTTGAGTGGGAGGCTCTCTCGCCGCCTGCGAAAAGTGACAACGCCGTGGGAAGGCCCTCAAATACGAACCGCCGGTGGGCACCTCATTACACCAGTCGGCCGATGCACTGCTCGCGTCGAGATCCACGGTGAGACGTGCCCTGTGAAGTTCGTCGTCCTGCAAGACTGTGCGAGGGACGTTATCCTCGGAATGGACTTCCTCTGCGAGTATGCCGCCGTCATCGACCTCGGAGCAAACCGATTGACGCTACGAAAACCTGTTTCACCACCGGAGGTGCCCAAAGCGATATCATCTGCGGTCAGAATCCTCGCAAGCCACGTAAACCTACCGCCGCGGTCGAGTGTTTTCGTGCCCGTCGGGGTCACCGAAGCTTTCTGCGGCGAAGTTCTGCTCGAAGGAAGCCTCCAGTTGCTTCTAGGAAGAGGAATCGGCGTCGCAAGAGGAGTGGCTGAACTCCGGGATGGGCGCACCGTGGTCCTCGTGACGAACTTCCGACAAGAAACGCAACACCTCACGAAAGGTGCCGCTGTGGGCCACGTCGAGGAACTTCGAAACTCCGCCGCAATCGCCGTGATCGCTGACGAATCATCGCCACCTAAGCAAGACATTGCGCCGCCAGCGCAGCTCGACATCGACCCGAAGCTTCCAGGCCCGAAACGACGACAGCTGATTGACCTCCTCGCCCAATACAGCGACTGCTTCGCGAAGTCGTCGAAGGTGCGCCAAACCGCCGTTGCGAAGCATCGCATCATTACCGAGGACGACGCGCTCCCTGTGCACCGATCGCCGTACAGAGTCTCCGTAAAAGAAAGGGAGGTCATTCAGGAGCAAGTGCAAGAAATGCTGAACGACGACATCATCCAGCCTTCAAGCAGTCCGTGGGCCTCTCCAGTCGTGCTTGTCAAGAAGAAGGACGGAACGCTTAGGTTCTGCGTGGACTACCGACAGCTGAACGCGGTAACCAAGAAAGACGTCTATCCACTCCCCCGCATCGATGACACACTAGACCGGCTGCGCCACTCCCGGTACTTTTCATCGATGGATCTGAAGAGCGGTTACTGGCAGATCGAAGTCGACGAACGGGACCGAGAGAAGACAGCTTTCGTCACGCCGGATGGACTGTACGAGTTCAAGGTGATGCCTTTCGGACTATGCACGGCGCCAGCAACTTTCCAGCGTGTCATGGACACCGTACTGGCAGGACTGAAGTGGCAGAGCTGTCTTGTCTACCTTGACGACGTCGTTGTGTTTTCAAGTGACTTCGACGAGCACTTGCGACGACTCCGAGCTGTACTCCAAGCCATACAGACCGCACGACTCACCCTTAAGCCGTCCAAGTGCCGGTTCGCCTATGACGAACTGAAGTTCCTAGGCCACGTGGTTAGTAATGACGGCGTCCGCCCAGACCCCGAGAAGACTCGCGCCGTTGCGGCATTTCCAGCGCCTTCAGACAAGAAGGCCGTGCGAAGATTCCTAGGACTGTGTGCCTACTATCGACGCTTCGTTCGGGATTTCGCAAGAATTTCCGCACCGCTCACAAAACTTACGAAGGACGCCGAGAAGTTTGAATGGGCCGAGGAGCAACAGCACGCATTCGACGAGCTGAAGCAACGACTCCAGACTCCTCCTGTTCTTGGACACTTCGATCAAGATGCGGAAACCGAGATTCATACGGACGCAAGTAACGAAGGCCTTGGCGCGGTACTGGTTCAAGTGCAAGAAGGCACCGAGCGAGTCATCGCCTACGCCAGTCGGACATTGTCCAGGGCGGAGAGAAATTACTCCACGACTGAAAAAGAATGTCTGGCGGTCGTCTGGGCCATCACGAAGTTTCGCCCGTACTTATACGGGAGCCCTTTCCGCGTTGTCACGGACCACCACTCGCTCTGCTGGCTTGCGAACCTAAAGGACCCTTCAGGACGTCTCGCTCGATGGAGCCTCCGACTGCAGGAGTTCAACATGACTGTGGTCTACAAGTCAGGCCGCAAGCACAGCGACGCCGATTGCCTGTCCAGAGCCCCTGTCGAGACATCCTCCGGCAGCAGCGACGACGATGACGACGAGTGCTTCCTAGGCGCGGTGAACACCGACGACATGGCGCGACGTCAAAGAAGCGATCCTGAGTTGCGCGCCCTAATCGAGCACCTCGAAGGACGAGGGGGTACTATCCCCCGTGTGTTCTTGAGGGCCCTGCCGACCTTCGTCCTCCGACAAGGTGTGCTTTACAAGGAGAACTTCGGAGACAACAGCTCGCCATGGCTGCTGGTAATCCCTGCCGACCTTAGAGAGGAGATATTCCAAGCCTGTCACGACGACCCAACGGCTGGGCACCTTGGCTACAGCAGGACGCTCACCAGGATTCGAGAAAAGTATTACTGGCCGAGGCTACCGAAGACCGTTCACCTCTACATTCGATCATGCCACGAGTGTCAACGACGAAAAAACCGCCGACGAAGCCGTCAGGACTTCTACATCCGATTGCTCCCCCGTCCAGACCGTTCCAGCAGATCGGAATGGATTTACTTGGCCCTTTCCCGCCGTCAACGTCGGGAAACCGCTGGATAATCGTCGCCACAGATTATCTTACACGGTACGCCGAGACGAAAGCCCTTCCATCAGGTACGGCTGTGGAAGTCGCCAAGTTTTTCATCGAGTCCATTGTCCTCCGGCACGGCGCCCCCGAAGTCCTCATTACCGACCGTGGATCATCGTTCATGGCCCTGCTGACGCAAGAGATCCTTCGTCTCAGTGGCACCGGCCACCGTCGAACCACGGCGTACCATCCGCAGACAAATGGGCTGACAGAACGGCTGAACAAAACCATCGCCGACATGATCTCAATGTATGTCGACGTAGAGCATAAGACTTGGGACGAGGTGTTACCCTACGTCACATTCGCTTACAACACGGCGGTGCAAGAGACAACAGGGGTAACACCGTTTCAGCTGGTGCATGGCAGAAAAGTGTCGACCATGCTCGACGCAATGCTACCCCACGAGCCAGCTGACGATGGGATACCCGACGCCCAGGTGGTTGCTCAACGAGCCGAAGAAGTCCGCCAGCTCGCCCGACTCCGAATTCAAGACCAACAACGTGTCGACGCTGCCCGGTACAACCTTCGCCGGATCGACGTTCGCTTCAAGCCTGGAGACCGTGTTTGGGTTTGGACCCCAATACGACGACGCGGTCTAAGCGAGAAACTCCTGAAGCGCTACTTCGGACCCTACAAAGTGCTTCGCCGACTTGGCGATCTGAACTACGAGGTGATGCCCGACGGAACGCGGACTTCATCACGCCGCCCTCCACGACCGGAAGTCGTTCACGTCGTGCGCCTCAAGCCATACTACGCGCGATAAGACTGTGAACTGTGATCTCGTGCAACGCTTGATAGGATTGTGTTTTGCCAGCTTCCGTATTTTCCCATTCTTTTGTTTGTCTTGCTCTGTTCTGTTGCCTTTCACGTGGCATCGAGACGATGCCTTTTTAAAGGGGGGAGTAATGCCACGCGCGTCGGCGAGCAAGCGCGTGCGTGGCCGAGTGGTTACCGCGCTTGACTTTCGTGCGGAGGCCCAGGGTTCGATTCCTGGGGGCTCCGCGAATTTTGTTTATACTTTCAATTTATTATTCTGGTGAATTCGAGAACATTATTGTTTATTCTAGGCCCGAAAGTTCTACGCGTCGAACCTTCCACGCCGATTATTCCAGAAGCCCACACGTGTACATAAGGGGCTTCGCGTGGCGAGCCAAAGTCAGTTTCGCCTCAGCGTTCGATCCTGCTGCTTCGCCGCTTTCGACGCCCGCGACGCTCTGTTGTTATCCTTCTTTTTTCCTTTTATTTTTGGGCACAAGTTCGCCCCATTAAACGTTTCAGTTTCCTCAGTTATTCCTTTGTTTTGTCACTTCGTTATTCGTGACAATACTAAACTTAGCTCTCTTTTTATCTCGCTAACACTCGATCTAAAGTTGTAATTACATGCTATATACCTAGCTGCTCTGTTTTGTACTTTCTCCTGTTGGTTCACAAGATAGGCCTTTCTGGGGTCCCAGGAAACATTTGCGTACTCAAAAATAAGGTCTACTATTTTTAACATATAATAAGCTTTTAATGTTTATATTGCAATCTCTGAAATTTATTTATTAAAGCTAAGCACCCGAGCCACTTTTACGGGTATGTAGCCCACCAGTTTTGTCCAGGTAAGGTTTTCTGAAAATATATGCCAAGGTATTTTACATTTCAAACTGTCGCCAAAAAATTTCCGCTGATGTTATATGTAAATAGGAAAGGCTTGCGCTTGCGCGTAAAACGTACTGGATTACATTTATCTTTGTTTAACTTCATGCCCCATGTGTCGCACCAGGCTGAGATACGGCGCACGTCATCTTGCAATGTTCAACAGTCGAACATTTCTCCAACTTCAGAACAGACTACACAGTCATCTGCATAGAGCCCTATTCTTTTTTTAGGCGGTGGGTGATATCAGTGATAAAAATCAGAAATAAATATGTTCCCAACACTGACCTTTGTGGGACTCCGGATGTGACTGAGACGTGGGCTGAGTGCTTGTCTTTGATTAAAACGCATTGCTTTCTATGATGTAGAAAATCGGTCAGCCGTGCTATGATTTTAGTCGGCAAGATTAATGTTAAAAGTTTATGTATGGTAAGCCTATGAGACACAATCTCAACGCTTTCTGAAAATCATGAAATATGCAATGTACTTGAAGTCGGTTATCAAATAAATATGCAAGATTGTGATAGAACACAATCAGCTGTGTCTCGCAAGAAATTTATTTTCTAAAGCCGTGTTACGAGGGAGTGAGATAGCTATTTTTGTTTAGGTGACTGAATATATTACTGTAGATTATGTGTCAAGTTAGTTTAGAGCAAGTGCACAGGAGAGAAATTGTGTTTAATTTTGAACAACGTTTTTTTGGGCCATCCTTGTGAATCGTAACAACATTTGCCGCTTTCCACTGGCTCGGGAGCCTGCCACTAGAAAGTGACTTTTTTAACAGGAAATCTGAATATGAGGAGATGGTCCCGTCACATTCAGTTAGAACATGATTGGGTATATCATAGAAACCGCCTGCTTTGTCCGATTTTAGTCAATTTACCATTTTTAATATTCCGGTGTAAGACATTTCACTTTCGTTTATATAGTTAAGGGGTGGATCATAAGAGGGCGAATACTCATTAGGAACTGCGGGCGAAAATATCGATTGAAAGTAATTATTAAAAGTGTCGCTTTCTCTTCTTTTGTAACAACTCGACCCCTGTAACTAATCGGAGGAATTCCGAATTCTACTTTATTCCTCGAAGTCACATATTATGATATTTCCACAGTTCTTTTAGGTTATTTCTCAGTTTATCATTCAAATACGCATGAAAGTTAAGTTTGCATTTATTCGTAATAAATTTGAATTGTTTACTGACAATGTTTACTGCGAACGAGAAGAACCGTCGTTGTTTTTACGGTATATCAGATATACTCGCCTTATTCTTTTGAGCAAAGAGCTTAGTTCAGCGGTCATCTGCGGTTTATTGCCGCGTCGCTTGGAGCTCAGTAACTTTTAGGAAACAGAGTTTCAACATCTACTAGGTGGGAAAGCTCTCTAAACTCGAAGAAATAGTCACAATAAATATTTGAGATGCACTGCTATAGTTGTCGCGGTCACAGAAGAAAACGTTCTAGGCGGATTTGGCCCTTTTGGTTTCGGAGGCGCTGGTTATGGCCCACTACTACTATTCGCAATTTAAACCAGGAAACGTGATCTCAGAACTTTGCGAACTGTCGTGAACCAACACAGACACCACCGCCATTCTTATTTTTGTCTCGGCGGCACGCAACATAATCTGGAGGAAAGACTTCAGCATCGCTAACAGAATCTTCTAGCCAAGACTCCTTTCCAATGACAATACTAGGTTTCGTTAGAGCAATGACGTCAGCCAAGTCATTCACTTTATTTTTCACACTGCGGCAATTCACAATCGCGAAGATAAGTACACGCGCAGTTCTTGTCTTGCCCCAGGCGACGACGGTGATTGCTAGGCATTCATTTCTTTTACACACCTTTCAGTGTTATCGAAGTAGTGCTTAGCGCTTTTCATCAACAATGATTTTATCAAAACGTAACTTAAACGACTTCTGCTGGGATTTAGCAAATTCTACCAGCTGCTTGCGTTCGTATCTTACTTTGTTTGAAAAATCTTCGCCGACTGAGAAGTTACAGCTTTCCAGTTTGAATTCACAGGACAAAACATGTTGTTTAACCTTAAACGATCAGAAGTTCACAATTATCGGCCTTCATCGTTGTGGTATAGAACGGCCCAGCCTGTGTGCAAGTTTGATATCAGTCGCTACTACGGTCATCTAAAGTTTGTCTCTGCAGGACTAAAGTACTTTTGATTCTGGTTGGAACCATGTTTCGTTAGGCTCATCGATAATGCCATAAAAAAGTAGATTATTTATTCTAGTATCTGTTTTCCAGGTAATCTTGTTTAGAGCAGATCGAGGCAAGCTGAGCGGATAGTCTGGTTGAGTGCGCGCTGATATCCCGCATTTCATTCTTAAAGCTTTTTAGCAAGCCAATTTTTCGTTTCCTTGAACTGAACTTCACGTTTAGTGCTTCTCCTTCTTATCCTGTAGATTTTGATTCTTAAACATTTCAGCCACTTGACTTAAAAGCGTTTTTGTCCATTATCTACTTTTGGCAATAAATAAACAGCTTTCAGGTTTTTTTTTTACATTGATCGTCGGTTAGCGGTTAAGGGTTAAGTTAAACGTCACCAGGGAATAGCAGCATCAATTCGACAACCGTAGCACAAGGATTGGATAGCGCTTTACAGCACCATAAACTCAAATTTTATAGGGACACTGGGGAACGATACTGGCTGGCGTTTTCGCGAGTAACGACCAACTAAGTAGTAAACAAGAATATCATGAAGTAGAAGAAGGCGTAAGCGTACTGCATACGTCATGCCGTCACATTGCAAGCTTCACCCTTGTTGGTGTTAGACTGGTGGCAGCTGATAAAACCCGTTTGCTCTACTGACGTCTAACCCCTGGTTAGCTCAGTTGGTAAGAGCGCTCCACCTGTAATGGAGAGGTCCCGGGCTCGATACCCGGACCAGGCGGCTTTTTTCGGTCGCTCACCAGTCACCTAGCTGTGTTTGGAGATTTGTGTTTGTCCTTTGTCCCTCTTGTTCCCCTTCTCCAGGGATTATTTTCGTCATTCTTGTCCAGCTCGCTTGCACCTTTGCATTTAATTGCATTATAATTATAACCGAACACCGTGCGAAGAGCGAGTCATGCGTCCTTTTGCAGGCAATAATCATACGATGCACCGCTCCGTTTCCAGACGCACCAGGCATCTTGCAGAAAAACTGCTGATGTTGGGTGCTGCGATGAAAACTGGCGACTTTCCTCAAATTCACGCGGTTCCAAGGTTAACCGGCTCATGCAACAGCAGCGATCTGATGTAGAAGAAGGCATAAGCCTACTGCGCACGTCAAGCCGGGACTGAACGAGGGTTGTTAAAGTTCAGCTGCCATTGCGAAATAGCCTTTCCAACATCACACACAAAAGGCGTCATAATTAAAGACGAACGACTGTCTTTCACAAAAAAAATCATTCGCGCAACAAAATTTGACACACAGGCGGCTTCCAAATTATTGTTAAAAGAGGCGCAGTAGCATACGGCAAAAACTCCACATCTTCACTCTTTGCGCGTGCAAGGAACCTTCGGGGCTGCACTTAGAACTAGTAAGTAAACCACCTTTTCAGATTCTCATCCTCATCAGCCCCGTTGTAGTGTAGAATTATTCCTCACATCTTGTATTAGCTTTCCTCAACGTGCGTTGAGAAAAACGCTAGCAATAAAACAATTAGCGACAGGGCGATAAAATATTGACACAACCCTCTGACACCATCTTCAATACCCAAAAAGAAGTCACGTTTCGGAACCCTTAGCCTCGCCAAAGGCTCCTTGACGTCTGAAAGTACCAAAAGGGTGGGCCCTAAGAGCCAAAGGTTCGCAAACAAAAGTCACGTGAACGACGAACGACAGACTTGCGACTTTAGACAAAAGGAATGAGAGTCAATACCTTGAGCTTACATGGCGGACGACCTATAGTCATTGACTGGATAAAAACGGCAGGCCAAGGTAGTAATTGTCCCACTTTCAGTTGTCCCGACTTCAACGCAAACTTCCTACTTTCGACAATGCTTCGACTTCTTTAAACCTCGACCGTGCACGCGCAGCCGAAGCATGGCGGAAAGCAAGGGACTCATGCTCGAGGCCGGGCCTTCGAAAGGGTCGTTTGCTCGCCCACGCCAGTAATATGTCGACGTGCGTGTCCTAAAGTGTCGCTGTGGTCGCCTTGCCACAATTGACCAGACGATGGGTTGCAGAACGTTGTTAGAGTGTGAGCTACGATGGTGTTGTTTTATTTGAGTACACGCCGATTTCCAGATTGCGCCGTGCTCGCTACGCATACACACCATCGAACGTTTCGTCGCAACTGATGATAGGTTTCAGAGATCAGAGCTCGTGACATCACGGAAAGGAAAATACTGGTTGTGACGTTACGAAGGAGATCAATTGAGGGTGCCATCGAAACATCTATATGCTAATACTTACATAGACCCAAACCAGACACACGCTAAGCGTGTGCCTGGTTTGGGTTTATGTAACTATGTAAACTAAAGTCAGTTCGCGCCATGCTACGACGTGTTGTGCGGGGAAGAAAACACATGGCTTGGAATCGCTGTAAAGAGGCTTGTTTTATTGGCCTTCAAATATCAACGGCATGAGCGTTCACTTTTCTCTATGACATTTATCCTCTGAGCCCTTTAAAATACTTTCGGAGGTATGACACTTTTGAGAAAAGATCAACATGTTTGAAAAATTATTTAGTACTTAGGTGTACATCGAGAGAATCCGTACTCTCAAAACGACAAGTATAAAAGGCGGAAGGGCGGGATACCGAGTCAGTGAAAGGGGTACTGAGCGTTCATGTTGATGTTCGCACGTGTTTGTATGTGTACGTTCTCTCTGTATGTGAACTGTACTATATTGTATGTAGTGTCACGCTATGTGATGTGTGTGTATAATATAGATGTGTAAATGGTAATGGTAGAGCATCGATCTCTTTTTTTTTGTGGCCGATGAATTGGACGGTATCTGACGCCACCTTGCCTAAACAGTTGCAACTAATCTGCTTGTGCCTGCCATCTGGTGGCTAGGAATTTAACCTTCTTTCAAGCTTCGAAAAAAAATTTTTTTTGACCGTGCAATTAATTATATGCTGCTTTGAATTTGCTTTTACGGGGACGACATTTGGTTTCTCGAATGGTTTACCAGTCCTCTCTGACATGCGGTGCTAACGAAGGAAATGTGTCGCGGTGAAGAGCAAAGGCGAGACATGACGTGCGTGCAGTGGCCGGGTTTCGGCTTTGTATGCTTAACATCGCAGTGTTGAACACGAGAAGACTGAGTGACTGCGTTCGAAACGCGTTTCCTTGCCAGCGCAGGAAGCAGGATTCGGCAATGAATATATTTTGTGAAAAGCTCGGGTTACGTTTTCAGTTTCTACTGCTCTTGCTTCGAAAGCAGACTTGCTTGGATGCGCGGGAAGCGGCTGACTGCGTTTCTGTCGATAGCCGCTTAGCAGGCCTGGGGGGCCTCCGATGGTGCGAGGTAATTTCTCTCCGAAAACTATGCTACCACTTTTCGGTTAAATAGTGGCAGAGATCCGCGTAAAGAATTACGCTATAATAGCGTCCAGGCGTCCTCATTGAGCCTTACTGAGCTCGATTCACTCGATTCGAAGCCGCTACAATGCTACTTAGACGAGGCAGGAACGTTGCTTCCCCGTTTGCAAGAACGAACGTTCTTGTCAAACGGACAAGATCGTTCTTCCCTATATGGTGTAATATATAGTAACTTTCGTTTTAAGAGTGCGAAGCTTCTTTCAAGGTATGTGAGTAACCACGTCGCAGACTTGTACTTGGCCTGTTACAAGTAACGGGTTACTGGTACCCAGTTACACTTTTCCTAACAAAGTAACGACCTAGTTACATTTTAAAAAGGAACGAGTAAAGCATTTTCTATTGTTTATCGAAACAAGGAGCGCCGGTATTTTCTTACTTCTTGAAGGAAACGTGTGCAAAACAAGTATTAAACCTAGTTCTCGCCACATCTCGCGCCTTTAATTCGAACGACGAGAAAAACTGATATATGAACCATAAAACAATGTGTTTAAAGTATGCCAGTATTGTCAGAGTTATTCCGAGACGAATGCGTTGAAATGCAAAAGTATTATTAACGAAAGCAAATAATAGAAGCCGCGACAGGTTTGTAAGAAAGAAAAAAAGCCACATCCAGAGTAACGAGAAAACAACCCGTTCCCTCCAAGCTGATGTAACGCGTTCCTTATTGATTCGCAGCAACGACTAAAGTACTACTTAGTGACTTTTTGAGTGAGTAACGAGCAACGGTGCATTTACTTACTTTATTTCAGTAACGTGTTCACGTGTGACGCGTCCGTCCACCGTTCTGAGAAACGCTGGACTAAAGACCGGACTGCGAAGCCGGGTGCTGTCTCACGTAAACTCTGTGCCACCGGTACATATTATACCCGCCGACGTCTCATGCTGAATAAACAATGCGGCTAGAGTGGAGTTACCATGGATGCGGCAGGCTTTGGGACTCGAGAACACCTCAGGCGATTGATCAAATTTTCTGTTTCATTTTTTTTTTGTGCGCAGGTATATTGGACGGGATTTGGCGTGATAAATGAGCACTAATAGGTGACTGCGCTGCGTGAGTGCGGCTACATTGTGTAAAATTGAGACACCTTTTTTAATTTCTTTTTTTGCGAGGCAATAAACAACGATGCGCAGAAATAAACCTAACTGACATGGGTTTTTGAAATAAACAATCTTTTCACAATTACGAAGCAAATAGTATGTACGATTTTCTATCGTCCCGAAGTCATCGACGTGGATGATCGTTGTTTTGAAATGAATGAAGTTAAAATTATACCATAGTGAAATAAAAGAAACGGATTAGCTGCACTGTTGCCTTTTTACGGAGATTTGCCGCGTTCACAACATGGCATTTTCGAGCGTTTAAGAGAGGTTGAATACCTTAAACTATAGGAGAGTTAGGTCTTCCGATTTAACTTTAAGATGGCTGTAGTTTGCGCGGTTTTTAGCAGCTTAGTGACGCAATGATTTTGTTGATATATTTGATGATATAGATTTCAATACCTCTTTTGGTCGCCATTAGGTTCATTAGCCGCAGTTTTTCCATACTTGTAATGGCACAACGTTTTATTGAAATATACCATCAAAACGAAATCCACCACACCGGTCGTCACTCTTAGGGGTGTCAGTGAAGGACAAAAAACAATCTGCACCACATTGTTGCTACCTAGCCAACGTGGCAAATCAATTCCCAAATCAAATAAACCAAATCTAGCTGAACAAGCAAACCCAATTACGTGCACTTACCCGAGTAAAACGTTACTAAAACTTCACCTAAACCTTACCTATCCTAACCTAACCTAGCCTAACTAACCTAACCTAAATCCAACCTTAGTACACCAACCTCTAAAATTAAAGTACTTAAGCCTCAGCATTAAACGATGTTAAAGTAGCCATTCGTATAGTAATAGAAGAAAGCTTATCAAAATATATAAGAAAGGAAATTCATTCAGAATAAATAACCGCCCTAATAAGAAACTGTTTTACAAATAAAAGACGAAGATAAAACAAACAAGATAGAGAGGGACAAGCGGGTGCCTCGCACGGCGGCATTAACTCGGACGCGCTTATTCTTTCATTAGGGGTGACTCTGATTGCGGTTCTGCTTTCCGCGCCGCAGTCTCCGAATGAAGGGAGGTCATGAATACGCGCCGAGTCCGACTCCCAGATGAGCCGCCATTGTCTCTGGCGGCACGACGGACCAAGGGCGGAAGCTGGCAAATCAGTATAGGCACCCGCGGTGCGACATGCAAAATGGAGCAAGCCCAGCGTGTGTCCGCGATCCCACTCAATAGACCGTTTTCTTAAATTACACCTGGACAGAAAGACTATGCTGTGAGGTTAGTTACACGTGCTGGCGTCTGCTAAAATAACTGTTCTAAAGTGAAAAAAAAAGTCCATTTGGCACATGGGTTTGTCAACAGCCATGGTTTGGTTATTTAGCTCGAATCTTTTATACAGAGAAGGCGAGTGTGCGCAACGCGCGTACGTACGTTCCCAGCATTCTCTCTTGCAGTTGGGTAATTTCGCAGTATGTCATTACTTTACTCATTTATTTGAATATTGCTCACCGCCTCTCCCTCTCTTTTAATAAAAGAAAGGACCACGTTAACTAACATATTATGACCTAGGTAGTACTCTACCAACGTATGTGCGTCAACGTTCGGGAAAGCTAAGTTGGAAACCAATCGCTGCGATTCTACAGACGGAGCCAAGTGAATGACCAGTTGCCTAAACCTATTTCCTGACTTGCAGATTCCGCCAATAGCATTGGAGGTACAATATCACTAATACGCAGTTCCCACCGTCTCCCGCTCTTCCCACTTCCCTACGCAGTGAGACAAGAGAGGGAAGAGGGTGTGTTACGACGCTTTCTAGATAACAAAGCCTTAGTGCTGAATGAGATGGCGTCATCAGCGATGGACACTGCTGGGCACAGATTCGACACGACGATTCTGTCAACGTTTGGCTCAAGCTTGACTCGAAGCCGAGAGCTGAAGTAGCACTCGTTTCCAATTTGTGTCTGTCGTTGGACTGCGCTGATGACGCAAAAATGTCAGCATTGCAGCCTTCTCTTCTAGACGGTATTGAGTATAAGCGCACTGCTTACACCCCCCCCCTCCCTCCCCCTCTCCTCCCTACGCGCTGCTGAACACCATTGGTCGCACGCACTCTGACGTTAAACCAACACTTGCGCTTCGTTGCTTGCACTATCATCCATAGCCTCCAACACCAACAAGAGCAAGCAAGCAAAGTCTACGGCAAGACATATACCGAGCGCGACCAGCGAACGACGAGGCAAGTGACAAAAGAGCTTAAAGGCAGGTTCTCACATGCAGCGAAGCGCTGTGAGAGCTGCTGACATGACGTCAGCTACTTATTGTCTGCCATGAGCAGGAGTTTTGACGGTGCGATACAAAGCTGGTGAACGCTCCCGTCAGCACGCGCTTAGCGCGAGGTCAGCGCTATGCTTGTATAGTTCTCCGTTGCATGTTTGAACAGGCCTTAAAAGATATACTAAAAGCTCCAATAACAGGAAGAGAGTATGGATTGACGACGACACATAGCGCAAACATTATCTTCTTTACTCTGTCACTGTTTTTGGCGCTTTTAGGACGTAATGAAGCAACTAGCCCAAGTCACCATCTTGCAGCTTAACGATATAACGGTAATTCTGTGCCATGTCTAGCGGTACCTGCACTATCTCCTTTTGCTGGATTGAAGCCGCTATGCTATGTTTTAACCTGACGTGAAATAAACGCGGTAGCCCACGTCAGAAAATATATTCCCGGAATGTTTATTTTGGCATTGGAAATACGGCGGTTTGTCAGTCTAGACCCGGCAGCCTTGACGCGCAAACGAGGTTTTCGTCGTGTGGTTTAATGGAGACGTAGAGCTACAGCACGCGGGCATCGAGTCAGATAGGAAAGGAGGCGGAGAGTAGGCGCATTGCGTCCTTCATGCACTCTCTCCCCAGCTTTTCAGTCTCATTATTTCATTCTCGATAGAGGAGAAAAGAGAGAAACAGAAAGAGGAAGAGAGAGAGGGAGAGAAGAAGTTAGCCAGGGCCGTGAACGAAGTGAGTGAAAGTGCGGAGAGGAACAGGGGCTTCCGCGGAACGGGCGATCGAAGAGCGCTATCTGCACTCTTCTTTATTAAACGCATTAGTTTGCGTCTCTGTGCGTCTTCTGTTTGGTTTAGTTAGAAGCGAACGCGTCAAAGTCTCATTAGTAGGCGTTGCTTAGAGATACGTAGATTTCAATGGGTGCACCGCCGGATTTTGTAATGGAACCACACTCATACATTTTTAAAGCTAATTTTTTTCCTGCCAAATAATTATTGATTTTTTTCTAAGCTGACTGCAGTCACTTGGCCTAACCTCACCTAATCTAGCCTGGTATATACCAAACATAATGAACCCCTAAACGCAAACTAACCTAATCTAGCCTAACCCAAGCTAGACAAACCAGTCCTGACCCATAACATAGCCCAGTGGTTCTCAAATGGGGGTCCGCGAAGGGATTCTAAAGGTCCGCGAAACCCTACCTCATCAGTCAAGTCCGGCAATAAAAGTTGTCCTTTTTCAGATCGAAAATACATTTTCTTAATTTTCGGAAGAGTTTTTTTGTGTGTATGTCAACAAGAGAAGTCTACTTTACACTAGCCTTTAGTTATATTCATTTATTATATCATTATTATATTTAATCTATACCTTTTTGCCTCTCACCACGAACGGGGTCCTCCATCATCTCCGCTGATCCACAAGGGGTCCGCGAAACATCGATGGTTGAGAAATACTTACGTAACCTATATCTTATCAATCCTTAAAGTAAGTAAATAAAACTTAGCTGTGCCTTACCTGTAGGAGCCAACCAAATCGACCTTAAACAAAGACAAACTTAACCGAAAAATCATTCTAAACCTAACTGACAGAAGCCTAACCTAGCTGAACTTGAATCTAATATAAGGCTATACTTCACCGAAAATTCTAAACCTAAACATGATATGAAAAGGACATACGTAAGTCTCTTTCTACATACGTGAAAGGTGACTGTGCCTTTATATAACTTAGCCTAGTAACAGTCTAACCAAGACCTAACCTAGACCTAACTTAACCTAGCCGAACCAAACCTGACATTGTTGAATCCAGAATTTAGATATCCAGTTGAGTGCATTATCTTCTTTGGATTAGCAGTTGATATCGTCAATATAATCATATTCGGTCAAAGATAGGGACGATCACTAAGCAGCTCCTTTTGAGCACTCGTTAACAGTGAGCTTCGAAGATTTTTTTTTTAATTTATAGTATCAAGCTTTTCAGGCTACGCTGGCAGCAGGTTACACTGGCTGCACGCCAGGTCTTGCGTTTTACTAGTAGTCAGTGACAGGCTAACGGTTCAAGGTAAATTCCTCGCACCCTTTTCCACTTTAGCAGAGCGAACGTTGGAAAGGAGGCGATCTCCTCTCCACCATTCCCTTCGCTAAAGTGAAAAGAGGTGGAAGAAATTTTCCCTGAACTCTTAGCCTGTCCCTGACTATTGTGTGGCAGGATGAGATCTGCTACGGTTCTAATTTCAATCACAGCATTCAAATTTATTAAAGCCTTCTGAACAGCGTACGGCAGAAAAGTATGGTTTGCGCGCACCCTGTGCAATGCCTGCGACGCAAAAAAAGACAAAAAACACTGCAGACCAAGAACCATTGGCCGAGAAGCCTTTAACGCCCTTAAATTGTGTAGTGTTTTAAGGCGAATGTCCAAAAAAGCCCAACCTCCCT
>JAZHYW010058338.1:0-46689 GCA_037355805.1 Ixodes ricinus
TCAACATCTCCGTCACCTGTAATATGATCCTGCCTAACCACTTCGCGTTTGCAGACAAATCATTTTGTAGCGCACTGACCAGCGTCAGCGAGAGACGGGCGCACGGAGACGCACCTGGAGAATCTATCCCCGTCTCTTCCGCCATCTTGGAACTACCGCCCCGCCACCTATAGGGCACGTTGGTGTTGCCGAATACAGCATCTTCACCGTACCAAGCCTCCGTAACCTTGCAGCGCCAGCCCTCCTCAATTTAACCACATAATCTACACGTTCTACAACTGTTCACGTTGCGATATATGCTGACGACATGACACTGTCTTGCATTCGTTTCAGTTTGCGCCTTCGAAGGGTGCTTGGCATGATTGTGAAGGCAACGGTAGCCCTAAGGCATCTTTCTTCCATCAGAACTGCGTTCCTGTGCTGCCGTCCCAATAGAGCACCGAGCAGAATAGTATAGATAACGTACCGACGATAATAGGTGACGCCCTTTTTAGCATGTTACAGTCATGCCTTGTTAACGTTAACCCAGTGAATTGGGATACCCTTCTATATCGACAACATTTTGGGGACGAACTGGGTAATTACATGCATTTCTGTCTCGCTATTACTGCCAGCACACGTTATAGTACACTCTTTGGGTGGAACGGGTGGGTTCATATTAGCGAGACATTGCTGTACTTATAGTACCTGGGCGTCCTGAGTGACAACCACGTCACCTGTCGTCCAGAAGCAAAACGCCTGCCAACTGAGTGTGGTCATCTGAGAGGCTGCTACCGCAGACAACTAGGCATTGATCCACAAGCCCTTTTAGCACTGTATCGTAGGCTAATCCTCTTAAGTACTATTCACTGTACCCTTTTCTAACCCCCGTACGTCACAAAATATAACAGCTGCAGCTAGGTCGTTGCGCGCTGCGACAATGTTTGCAAGCGATGCGACACAAGAGGAAAAAGAAACTCCCACTCTTTATACATAGAAGAGAACGAACAATGTGCCACCTCGTGCGTCTCCACGACGCCACGTCGGTCAAAGCACCCAAGGCTAGACTGCGGTCCAAGTTCCGCTCTGACAGGAGCCTTGCCGGGGGAGGGGCTATCGCAATGAAATTTGAAAACCAGATTGAACGCCCTGAAGAGTCACCGCACCTTCACCTTCCCATGCAACCTTACCACGTTTAGATCTGAAAGACACTCTTCCATTATTTTAGTGAAGAGTATCTCTCGCACCTGTCGTAGCCTGTTCTCTCACTGGTTGTCAACTCGACAAAAAGTACGATGGCTGGTTACATGTTTTCACAGATCGATAGACTAAGCCCGAAACAGCATCATCTACTGAGCACCTTTTTTGTCACGTCCACCAACAGGCAACAACGGGTATAGACTCATATTTTGAACAACGTCGTCAACTGCGGGGATACAGTAACTGACAGCTTTAAAAACGCAGTCGCTCCGCAGTCAATAATATTGCAGCATTGGCTGATAGCAACGTCGAAGAACCAATCCCAAAGCCAGAGGTGTAAACATGGTCAGACACGCCCTACGTCGTTACTTAAGCTGCCAGCGATTATAGTAGCAATCTGCATGGCGCTGTGGACGCTGCTCGGACATTAGGTAATTTTCGGCTATCATTTAAATGTATTACAGGAGCGCCCTTCGCTCCCTTGAAAGTACGTTAGATGCTCCGCCGCTTGCACAGGAAGTGGCCCACACAACCACTTAGGTTGAAGCAAAAGCATGGAGGCTTGCCTTCTAGTGTACCCCATCCCACTGCGGCGTGGGCAACGAACGGGTGTATTCCCTTGTGGATGTGTCACGTGACCAGAACGCTCAGAATCACCCCACGATTCAGTGAGGTCAAGCGTCTAATCAATCTCATCCCAAATCTGCGACATCGGAAAGACGGAGTCGTATCTGGTGACGCCCCTCCTCCTGCGTAAGCATAAACTTAGCTGGTTAGTTTCCGGCTTTTTGCATCGGCCTAGAGCGGACTGCCCACTTAGAGAGAAAGCTACGCAGTATTTCACGAAAAAATAACCTAAATTGCGTCATCCCTGAAACTCCAGAAGACACCGAAAACGTGCTATGCTTGCGTCCAAGATGTAACAGCAATCGAACCGTACTTTATACCACCTTGCAAGCATCTGCCGTGGCGATCACCACGACCCACCAACTAATGTTTTCGAAACGAGGCAAACGTCACACCGATCTCACTGATCGAGCGGTTTTTAAGTTTCTCGAAAAAGGGACATCGCAATGCTACCGTTATACCGTCGTGTTGATCACTACAAAGAAAAGCACTACCCAGCTTGATTATTCACATTCCAGCACGCCCATTGAAACTATTACAACATACAAATATCTTGGCATCAACTTTAATAATAAGTTATCACGGGAACCTCACACCAGTCACATCTCTGCAAAAATTAGCCGAAGTTTGGGATTTTTAAAACGTCATCTTCATCCGGCCACATCGCAAAGAAAACTCATCGTATATAATACTCCCATCCGTCGTCAGCTTGAATCCGCCTCACTCGTCTGGAACCCCCATCAGTCATACCTATTAGCCCCGAGAGCGAACACAAGCGTCGCTGCGGTCGCCGCGCCCTGATTGGGTGAGGTGTACCGTGACGTCAGGGGAAGGACTCCGCTTCGCGGTCTTGCATCTGGCTCGCTTCCCTGCCTTGGTTTCCTGGTTTGGCGTTGTGTGCCGCAAACAGTTTGAGGAGCGGGACCTCGTTTACCCTGTGTACAAGACACTGGCTTAGGCCGAAACCGACGTGCTTCCGTACCTTTTATAAGCGTGCTTGTCACTTTTACCTTAAAATTGTGTTACAAATCCCGAAAGCTATCGGCGGAGGCGATTTCGCCGATGAACGTCCCTGTTGGTCCACATGGCACAAGGCAATCGTAAAGAGGGGTCGGTGAAGCGGCGTCGCTAGTGCTTCAGACGCTGGAATTATGTTCCTTGAATGTTCATGATTTAGGGAGAATATTACATCCCACTTTGCAGGCATTTCAAATGAAATTTATATCAGAGGCCTTTGGGTGATCGGCTAATTAGCTCGTGACCCTGACTCTGCGCGTGCTTTTTTTGTTTGCGTTGGTTCGCAGATGTTGTAAAGGCCCTGGGTCTGAAGGCCATTGAAGTGCTCGTGGAACAGGGTTGTTTTACCTAAATGTAGTTTCTTCGTTCGTAAATTAATGATATGGTTCGTAGACGTATGCAGACATGTTTTATTTTTTTAAGAAGATGCACAATTACTAGAAATTAGTTTGTACAGTAGCAGGTGAAACGGCCGAATTGCCCCCAGTTGCCTGTATGAGATGTATTGAACTGCCCAAAATATGCGCAGCAATAGTACCGCAATTTGGAATGTTTATATTTTTCCTGACATTCTTTATTCCAGCCTTGGGTATCCGGAAAATACACGGTTTAGTTTGAATTGTCATTTCCAATTAAAAGAGACACTGCTGCAGATCCCCAAAAGCTTCCTCAGCCTCCAAACTCCCTACCGCTGGACTTTCTGATAACAGAGGAAAACAGGAGCAAGAGCAAGCATTCGAACAGCAGTCCAGTGGAAGGTGCGGCACTAGTAGTAGAAAATGTGAAACCTGTGACCGTTTGCATAAGAAAAGCTTCTGGTATTTTAGCATCGGGACAATTTGCTTTAGCTAAAATTTCAATTTTAGAGCCTAAGGGACTAATAACGGGCTAAACACCTTCATTTACGTTTGTTGTACATTACTTGAGGAATGATAGAAACAAGCCCACAGATACCACCTCTGGAGTCCATTGAAATACTATCCGAATCCGGGAAAGGTCAAATGCGAGCAATGTAAATAAATAAATGTTCATTTTTTCTTTACTTTGCCCCTGTACTTGGATGTCTCACTTGTGATTCTCTTTCATGGCCCAGACTATATTTAACACGTTGCTCGAGCAGCACAGCAGCTTTTCCGCTTCAACGTTTTTGTTTAAAAACAGATATACAAAAAAAGAAACGAAATAGTATACGTAACCTGCCAATTCATTCAGACCATCAGCAGCAGTGACTGTGTGGGGTGTAAATACATAATGATGCTCCTGCAATTGTGGCAAAATTTCTTCATTATTGTATTTCAGCTGTGATTCACACTTTGCCTGCTTTGTCAACCATTCCAGAAATGTTGGTTGAAGTCTCGCCTGCAGCTACAAGTCATACCTCAATAAAGCCATGCATAAATAATCACACTTCCTACGAAAAACGCGCACAAAAAAAAGTAGAAACGAGCGCGCCAACAGCATAGCATGATCACAGCCCACAGGGCGAAGGCGGGGCAAGTCGGGGAAAATTCTGTCCTCACCGTGACGTCACCCCGGGGCACCACGCGAACTTCTCGGGGCTAATAGTCGGTGACAGGTCAAGAACGAAGTGGAAGCTCCTCTCACCGCTTTCCACTCTGAGCGGAGCGAACGGCGGAGAGCAGGTCGCCTCCTTCCAGCATTCGCACTACTAAAGTGGAAAGGGGTGGGAAGAGCTTCACTTCGTTCTTGACCTGTCACCGACTAAGAAAAATGGCAGTTGTTCGAAACCGGGCCACTCGCTTCATCCTTCGTAATTATACGACTGCTACCAGTATCACTGCATTGAAAGCCTGTACTAAACCTCCCTCTTTTGAAACACCGAAGAAACATATCACGTATCGCACATTTGCATACAAAATGTATTACTACTTTCCTTCAAAAAAGACGCATACTGTCCGTCGGCTTTCCATATCTCCCCTCACGAGATCACCCAATCAAAATTCATCTAGTTACACCTAGGACTAATGTTTAATTGGTTTTTTTTTCATCAGAATTGGCAATCTCTGACTGTAATAACTCACCTGAGCACATTGTTTGCGTCCCAGAAGTGTACCCTTTCCGATCTGCCATTGCCCTCTCCACGCCATTTAACATCATAATTGCATTGTTAGAAAAGTAACCTAGGTGGATTTTATTGTATCATTTATAGTTCAATTCTACTCCCCCCCCCTCCCCCTTTTGTAAAAACCCCGTAAGCATTTAAGGGTCAAATAAATTAAATTAAATGAAAAGTCTGCCACCGGCCGCTTTGGTTTGGCGCTTCAGACTTGGACGGTATAATGCCTGAGCGTGAGCAGTATACTCTGTCATGTAATTATCTGGAGTTTGACCGTGGGTGAAAAATATGCCACTCGACTTTTTGCGCCGCTTGGTGTCACATTTTGTGTCTTAATACGTTGTATGTGCTCGCTACTTTATCACACTTGCACATTCTGAGCTTCGTCTTAACTCGACGGGATTTGAGCAACACGCCCTACCCCAGATATCTGCAGTTGACTCTTGGAATCTTTGGATGCCCTGAAGATAAAGGTTTCAAACCTGCGGTAATGTTTGGCGTGGCGTGCAGTGCAAGGGCTCCACCTTCTTCGAGGAAGCAATGGAAGGACTGCGGTGGTGATGAACGTTGATAAACGCACAATATCTGGATCACACGGTAGCGTAGGTTGCATTCAGAGCTACATAGGCAACACGCTTATACGACAGTAACAAAAGTCACCGGAACAGCGTTTCATCGTGTCAACCAGTGACAACATGTAATCACGGAAGCCGCAAGGACGAGCAGGAATCGCAAAAGGAACCTGCTTCGTTCAGGTCAGTGTTTTCCCACCAGGTGCCGTTCGTTTCGCTGGAGTCGCGAATATATAGGGTGTTTGAAATACCCAGGCTCGATCTAAAATGAGTCGTACAAATCAGCGCCATGCACGTAGTAATCTAAACTTTCGTCGAGTGTATTTCACAAATCGGTTTTACTGCGAAAAATTCATGGGGCGTAGCTCCCTTTCCGTAAAAAATAGGGCCAAAAAATTTGCCAGGGTAAACGGCGGACGGCACGACGCAGGACGACGGAGTCGAGTGGCAGGGCGCTTTTGGTGCACGTATCGATAGATAGCGTCGGGAGCAGCGTCGGAAGGTGTAGCCGACGAGCGAAAGAGCAGACGACACGCAGACGAAATCCGTCGGCAGCTATAGAGCGCCGTTAGCGCCGTCGTTGTGCAACCACATTTTCTTTTATTTTTGTTACTTCAGTTTTCTATCATTGTCCGCGTTTTTTTTTTTTTTTTAAACCCAAAGCACATTACAAGAAAATTCATTTGAATAAATCTACGGTCGTCGTGAGCCGTCTCGATAAGGAAGTAGCGCCGACTATTCATACGTTCCCCCAACGCGCCCCGCCACTCGACTCTGTCGCCTGCGTCGCCGTCCGCCGTTTACCCTGGCAAAATGTCTTACCCCATTTTTATTTTTTAAGTGAGCCGCGCTTTGTGAATTTTACCAGATAAAACCGGACCTGAAATACGCCTTTGACGAAAAGTTTAAATTGCTGTGAAGGCGCCGATCTTTACGGTTCACTCTGGTTCGATCCAGGGTATTTCAAAGTACCTATAGATTGCGCAGTAGCTTGTTCGATGCTGCTTGCGCGAGGATGTGGTTTGATTTCGCGGTTCCTTTACTCGCCTTCTCGCGCTAATCGGACGCAAGATGAAACCATAAAGCCCGGTTCACACTAGTTCACACAGTTGCGTTTGACTGCGTTGCGGGTAGCGAGACACCAGACATCCCTGCTGCTTATATCGCGTGCCAAGATGATTCCTTGAATTGGATCCCACGCTTCATACGAAGCACAGATATGCCGGTGACTCGCTTTTGGTTCTCGCCGCAACGCAGTCAAACGCACTCAAACGCAAGTGTCTGAACAGGCCTTAAGTTCGCGCCACTAGCATTAAAAAGGGCCTTTTAAAATAAACGCAAGATGGAGTATGCACCAACAAGTGGCCCTGACGTCACGCCGCTATTCGCAGCACGCATGCGCAGACGATTTCCGCGATTTCGGTGCCTACACCTCGTGTGGGCTTGTTTGTAAACATCGCGCTGGCCTATAGTCGACTGCAAGTGTGGCGGCAGGCTAGGGTGCGGAACAGCCCGTGCAATTATATACAACCTTGTCAAAGGTATGTTCACGGGCACGTTGCACAAGCTTGCACGCATGGGGCACCCTGCAGTCGGGGCGCCATGCTTGCTGCATATTGAGGCGCCAACGCTGGCTGTTTTTATTTGCCAGTGCTAATGCTTGAAAACAAAAACAATTCGCGTTTAGCAGGTTAGGTAGTCAAGGATTTGTTATCACCATTAAAAGGTAGAAGTAAATAAAAAATATATTTTGTATTTCCCTGATTGAAATGTAGCAATTTATCGTCTGCAATTGTTCTATAACAGACAATTATCGAATTAACTTTATATGCTACTAAATAAATGTCGTAGTCCTTAAACCCAATTGCGAACAATTCCGGTGTGTCGGGCGTACTTGAGCACTAAGACGTGTAAGGTATGTATATATATATATATATATATATATATATATATATATATATATATATATATATATATATATATATATATTTTTTTTTTTTTTTTTTTTACAAAACTTTAGGTTACAATTTGAACCAATAGACCGATCTCACCAGCCAGTTTGACTACGCCACCGCTGCCGCAATGCATGGAGGGAACTTTAGTCTTTGTGCACGTGCGACAACCTCGCTGGAGCACTGCGCGTGTGTAAAGCACGAGAAGGCACAAGCCCTCGCGTGCACGGCCGTCTGCCTCCTGAGAACTAAAGTTATGGCGGTGTCACGCATGCGCTAAACGCTTAGTGGAGATCGATCCATTATGAGCATACGAGGCGAATGACGACTTTTCCTAACCGGCTTTCGTATTCAGATACTTTTATCAGTATTAGCGACCGTGACAAAAGCCGTGGTCAACGGCTTATGCACCACACAAAAGACAGTCTGCAAAGAGATTCGAACGCGAGTCACCGCGAGGTTCGTACTTCGAATGCCGCATGGCAATGAGCACAAGGAGAAAACTTGCCACGCGGCATTCGGAACCACAGATATTGCGGTGACTCGTATTTGCAGACTGCCTTTTTATGATTTATGAGCAGTGTGACCCCGGCTTAGGAAGGGCAACTCCGCTTCATTTTTTGATATTTAGAAAACTCTTCAGCCCTCTTCAGTATCATATAGGAAGACCCCATGTCAAATATTACGATCTAATTCCGTCTATATATTTAATAAACTGGCCAGCAAACTTTCAAACAGGCCAAGTCGCCGAAATCTGCCAACTCCAGCGTGCGACGTGAGGCACAATCGTCATGCGCAGCCAATGCGACGGGGTTGGAGCGGCAACGTTGAACCACTACGCCAAAGGCATGACTACGTCATTCTCACGTTTTGGTTGTTTTTACTTCTCGGAGCGGAATTTAACGATGACGTCATGAGTGTCTCCTCCCGCTGTTGGCTCTACGGCGTCCACGTGATCACCGTAACGCGGATGCGCTAGTTCGCCCTGCCCTGCGCATTTATCGCATGTCCGGTTTCTCCTCTCCCCCTCTCCTCTTTCGTGTCCTCCCCTTCCCCTCTACCCCGGGCCATCACCGTCCACGCCATGCGAAGCGACCTGCCCGCGTCGCGTGTCCTGTACATCGCTCCCACGAACGTCACAAGACCACGTGGTTCGACGTGACGTGGCCACCGACTCTGGATGGATGGATTGATGGATGGATGGTAATGGCTATACCCTTTGTAGCCGGTGGCAGCTTGCGCCACCTAGCCTAACATTTCGTTATTTTTTTTTTTAACTTGTATGAATTTTGTTATGGCAGACTCCCCCCCCTCCCTTTTCAAAGTGGATTTATTTTATCTGTATTTTTTTCTCCTTATACTTCCCTAGATCTCCTCCACCAATCTTCCAATCTCCTCTTAGTTACCGCAATTCTTTCCCTATCCATTCGTCCATCCATGTCCGGAAAACCCAGTGCCCCCTCCAAATCCGTAGTCATCCCCCCAAGAGGGTGGGACGAAGCCCCCGTGCACCTTAAAATTACATGTTCTATAGTTTCCCTTTCGCGGCTGCGTATGTCGCACAGAGTGTCTACTTCCTGGAATTTAGCCCTGTACGTTTTTGTTCTTAGCACCCCGTTCTAGCTTCAAACGCTAAAGAGCTCCCGACTGAATTGTCATACAGCTGTTCCTTCTTTATTTCATGTTTTTGTGCCCTGTATATTGTTAAAGCTGATTTCCCTGCATTCTCTCTTCCCACAATTTCCTCTCTGTTTCCTTTACTCCCTTTTCTACTGATATGCTCTGATCGGCTCCATCTCGTTGAATGTATTTAAATCTCAGCTTGCGGGTTCGGTTTGTCCACTTAGTGTTTAGACTTTTCATATATAGATACTTGTACACTTTCGCTGCCCACCGTGTATCCTCAATTTCAGCTAGTCTTTGTTCAAATTTTACTTTACTGATCGCTTCTCTACTCTCGAAAGATGCCCAACCCATATCCCCCTGTACTCCCTCATTTGGTGTATTCCCATGTGCCCCCAGTGCCAACCTACCCACACTCCTTTGCAGTATCTCTAAACCTGCCTGGATTTCTGACCTCATGCACAATACCGCATTCCCAAATGACAGCCCTGGCACCTTGACTCCCTTCCATACCCCTCTAACGACTTCATATCTATTATAGTTCCACAGCGCCCTGTGTTTCATGATAGCCGAATCTCGTTTCCCCTTCTTTATTACAATATCTTCATGGTCTTTTAGATACCGTCTTCCTTCACTTAACCATACTCCCAGATATTTGTACTTTTCTACGTGTTCTATCAATGTGTCCTGTATCTCCAGGGTTCCCCCTTCTCGTCGTTGAAAACTATTATACCAGACTTGTACCTACTAAATTTTAGTCCTAAATTGTCCCCTTCCCTGCTGCAAATCCTAATCAGTTCCTGTATTGTCTCACGACTTTCTGATAAGAGTACAATGTCGTCTGCATACATTAACCCTGGCAATACTTGATTTACTTTGTGTCCTTCCTCTATGTAAGTCAGGTCAAAACCTAGGTTGCACTGTTCTAACCTTTTTTCCATCTCACTGAGGTATATCATAAAGAGCAGGGGAGACAATGGGCAACCCTGTCTAAGACCTCTTTTTATTGCTGCTGGTCTTGTAGTTTCGGCTTCCCATGTTATAACCACTCTATTCTCCGTATAAACCCGTTCTAGAAACTTAACCATGGTTCCCTCTAGTCCATATCCCTTCAGTTGGTTCCATAGTTTTTCCTGATTCACATTGTCATATGCCCCTTTGATGTCTAAAAATGCTACCTATAATGGCCTTTGACTTGTCACTGCTATCTCTAAGCACTGAGTGATTATGAATAAATTATCATCTAGTCGTCTATCTTTCCTGAAACCGTTTTGAAGCTCCCCTAGAATCTGCTTTCTCTCTGCCCATTCTTCCATTCTTCTTTTTACAATTTGCATAGCTAGTCTGTATATTACTGAAGTTACTGTGATTGGTCGGTATGATTTGATACTGTTTTTGTCTCCCTTGCCCTTATATAATAACCTCATCCTGCTCAATTTCCAGTCACTGGGTACCAGAGTGTCGAACCGGAACCGAACCGAACCGAAAACCGGAACAGAACCGTTATTTTTAGCCGAACCGGAACTGAACCGAACCGAAATCTTCGCCGCCATCTTGGAACTGAACCGGAACTGAACCGGAAAAAATATAACGGTAACCGGTTCAAAACGGTTCGCGGTAATTTTTTTTTATTTACAAAATGAGGGTTTGAGAAGTAAAAATTGGCAGCTGCATTTCAATGTAGTAATTAAATTGTTATATACCGAATTGCAATGCATAAGAAATTGTGTGTTTTCGTGGCGCTTTTGTATTAGCACTACGATTAATCGTGTGTCACGTGGTCACGTGGCGTCATGTTTTCAAGACATGCTGTCAAATAATGTCACGTCACGTGGCCCCGTGGCGTAGTCGCATGACTCGCCGCGTCAAGTCGACTTAAATTCAGAAACGTCAATTTCCCCCTCTCTTCTCCAACATTTTGTCTGCTTCTTCCTCCCCGGCCTTCGTTTCCCTCGCCCTACCTTCTTGAGTTGCAACGGAATATATATGGATTAGCGTTGTTGACACCGTGACGTCACATGCCATCGCAACTTTTCACCGCGAGTCATGCGACACCTTGACGTACTCGGTTGTCATGAGCCCGAGCCGAGTCCTCGGGTTCTTGACAATCAGCATCACTAAACATTCGTGTTGGCTTGTGTTCAATCAAAAATGAGAATAGCCGAACTCTAATAAAGTCTAAAGCTCAACCCATGCTTTATTCCCCTCCAACCCCAGCGCATGACTATGATGAACACTGGCGGTATACAATTAGCGTCAGATCACATTGCCGCTTGTTCAAATAGCGAATTGGGGAGGGAAAATCTGTTTCTTTCCTTTATTTTTTTCTGTGTCTGCCACTGAGCAGAGAGGAAAACTAATGGGTGTTTTTGCAAGCTATCAACGTCAAAGATTACCTCTTAGCGGTATTTACTGAAAGTGCAAAAATTGTTGCATGAACCATTTTACATGTACACAGCATTGAGGCACTCAAACATATTTTCGTATTTGCTGAACTGTCTGAGAAAGTTGTCCCCGAGAATAGACGCATTGAAAGGACTAAATATGGCTTATTAATCTGACGATAAATAGAACTACAAGTGTGTGCGGCAGGGATACCTGAAAGGAAAGATTCTAGTGGTCTTTGAGGGACAGCCGAACGTCGGCAGCCGCTCAAATTCTCGCAGTTTTGTTTAAACTTCACCGTTTTTTGGGTGAAAAATAAAAGAAATGGAGAATTACTGCTAACAAATGACAGAAATATAATTTACGAATTGGCACCCCCAAACAAAGAAGGGAGTCCCTCAGAAATAAAAAGTATTCTCTGGACGATCATCGTAAAATGAAAAAAAAAAGAGGGGGGGGGGGGGTTAAAAACCTACTATGTTGTACAGGTTCCTCTGCTCCACAACTTCGGCACAGAGCAGACAGCGTGATCCTGCCAAGCTTCGTTTGCGAAATCACTTCTGCCAGAAAGCGCGTTTTCGGGGTGCCAGACGCTCGCGCCGTTCCTCACGACGCTGCACCAAGCAAGAATAATTTTTTGTAATGGGTTGCACTGAGCGCGAACTTTCTGCAGCGTGCATTTTGTACACCGTAATTTTATTTCCTCAGCGAAAAGAATTCTGTGACCACTAGAATATAGTGCGATGATGTCACGTGCAAACCATGTTAAACAGTTCAGTTTTCTGTTGAAATGTGATGTTCTCATTACGATACTCCGTTTCACTTTAAGTGTGGGCTTATCAGAAGCTAAAAAGTGAGCTCTGGGCTTTCAGCGTCGAAGCACGCGCGCTCCTGCAGTGCAAGTGATCGGGACCAAAGGCTCGTGCTTGTAGCATAGGCTGCATCTGGACTTGAAGGGGCCATGCAAAGCGTTTCTGGCCATCGTTTTTGATTTGCATTGCTTTCGCTCGAATTAGTGACTGGGACTCTAGCAACACATCAAACATAAAATAAACAAGAAATCTGGCGTATTTTGAACATAATAGGTGAAAGAGGTTCAGAATTTCGAGCACATTTTCTTTTGTTGATGACGTTTTTGGTATGAGCCATTAGAGAGACCTAAGCGACAAGAGCGTGCAGCAACCATGCGCGATCTTCCTAAATGTTGGAAATTAACATCCGGTTATGGAGATGTGAGCACCCCACCGATTTACGGGTGTTCCAAGCAAATATTTGAGTGAGGGTCACGTGCTTGAAAGGATCAGAAGGGGTCCCTTGAGACTATTCAGCCAGTCCTACCTCTAGAATTCTATGTCATCATTATCCAACGTTCTAGACCAATGTCGTCACTGAACGCTCGTGTTTGACACTGATAGGCACGCCGTTCGAAGCAGCATTTTGTTTTCTTCGTCCCTTTGCAATGCCCCTTTAAGCTGACACAAAGTATAGCAAAAAAGGACGTCCAAATTGTAAAGTTGTGCAGTATATATAGCAGTCTGGCGATGATATGCTGCAGCCCAATAAAATGTTAGAGCGGGCATGACTGGTAAAGCACGAAGTTGTAAAATTCGGCCACAAAACAAGTGCACGTACAACCAAATATAACTTTAGCCTCCCGAGACAGTATTCTGCGAAGTTTCGAGCTCATGCAATCCGATGTCCTAATGTGATTTAAATTATAAATATATTGTCTGTTCTTTGCGATATTTATGTGTAATTAGGAACATCATTGCACGCATCTCTACTAGAGAAATACGGACCATAATTAACCAAGTCCTGAACAGTAAGGAGTCCAACGTTTCAAAACCGATTTTTTTTTCTTTCATCAAGGGCGACTATTTGTACAAGGAGAGCAGCCGCTTCTTTTCTATCTATGGTGTGTCGTTTGCTCCACTCACTTTTTCTTCTTCAAGTTCCCTAGTCCGTTGACACACGCTGACGGTTAAGTGGCTGTCGACCTATTGAGCCCGACCTATTGAAACGTCGCGCCACTAAATGTTTAGGACTTCATTTGTGAAGGTCTGTATTTCTCAACTTTTTGACCCAAGCAGACGGAGTTCCGTCAAACGTTTTTACGTTTAAAACATGCATCCCTGTATATTTTTTTTTGCAGTAAGGTGTCGTATATGGCATTATTTATAAGAATATAATTTATTATCTCTCTTTCTGAACATTCCGTGTATTTGCCTTCAGATCTATATCGTGAGCACACAGTTCTTTTTGGCATACCCCGCGACCTGGTGTTTGACACTGTCAAACAGCGAACAAATAAGCACGTTCCGCAGACTCAACAGATGGCGTATTTTCGAGTATCGTCCTCCCGTGTCGGTCTGAAGCGGTTATGGAAACTTCATACAGTCAAATTGATTGGTGACAATAACAAATATTTTCTTACTACCTGAAGAATTGACAACATAAATAAAGGGCCTATCACCCTAAAGATATACATAAGTTAATGCACCTACAAATTATCTGAAATATGCTCTGCAAATCTTTTCTGGCGTTTTTATCCTGGAGTGGCACGTGTAAAGGCGATTTGGAAGAAACTTAAGCATTTTTTTATTTTGAAGTTGATTTAATTAACATGTGTTCCTGACTCATATTCAACTTCCCAAACATATAGAAGTGTGTTGCCTCTTCTATTTGATGAACAACAATTTTATGTCTGTGGGCTGGATGAAAACAGAGTACACAGTGGCGCGTGGCGGAACTATGACGATTGCAGACGCAGACCGTCAGAAAGTGACCAATTAAGTAGCTGTAATGTCGAGTAGACTATGAAATACTACTTTGTTGTATTTAACAACAAATGACCAATTAGCAAGGATGATGCTTATTTACAAATTGAATTGACCGGCATCTTGTCAAGATCAAACATCAAACGCCAATCAATGTCGAACAGGGGCACTTCGATGCGATCTATTTTAGGCCAGATCCGAACTGAATGCGAAGGTCACTCTTTTCTGCATGATGATTCGCCTACATCACGGTGCTGAGTGTAAACAATATAGGCCAGGAAAGCAAGTGTTGTGCTTGCCGCTCAGTGTTTCTATAAAGGGTAGACTGAAAGGGTTTGTCCTAAAACTTTCCTGACATTTTGAAAATAATATTGCTTTTAGCTCAGTTGCATCGTCATCATATATAGTGTGAAACGTATTTTATAATCTAGATTTCAGGATATATGTGGCGAGAACGTGCCCATTTCATGATTGTATGCACTCTAATTAATTTCTAAGTAGAAGAGCACAGTAGGACTCGACTTTCAAAGGGGCCCTGCAAGGACTTTTTCACTGGTTTCTAATTTGCACGGAACCTGAACGCACTGAACGTAGTAACTGAATGAAACTTTTCTTTTTTCAAATTTTGCTTTATTTTAAAAGTTATAGGCAAATTAAAATTACAAGAACAATCAAAATATAACCTCCTTTATGACGTCTTTGGTCGCTTGAGTGGCCATGAACTAGACCAGTGGTTCTCAACCAGCGATGTTTCACGGACCCCTTTTGGATTGCCAGAGATGATGGAGGACCCCGTTCGTGATGAGGGGAAGGAAAAGGTATAGGTTAGTTATGATAATGATTTAATAAATGAATATAACTAAGGGCTAGTGTGAAGTAGACTTCTCTCCTTAACATACAGACAAGAAAACTCAACGGAAAATTGGGACGTTTTTTTTCAATCTAAAAAAGTCAATTTTCATTGCCGGATTTCACTGATGAGGCAGGTCTTCGCGGACCCCTAGAATACCTTCGCGGACCCCAAAGGGTCCGCGGACCTCCATTTGAGAACCACTGAACTAGACAAGGGGTAGTGAGCTCAGCGAGCGCTCACGGCTGCCGCACTCCGTGTCGACGGCTCGAGAGGGCGCCACTAAAGCATGTTCTGGATAGGCTGTATGAAGCGGGCAGCCAGGACGGCTCGCATTGCATTTGCTGCGCGATTAAACACTAATTCGGCATGACACTTCATTGGCCACAAACGACAGCAAACACGGGGTAAAGATCAGTTCAGAACGGCAGTCACTTCGCGCTGCCATACCGCCAAACGGCCAAACCGCAAGCCAAACCTGTCACCCAAGGCCATCGGAACGCTCGGAACCGGTCGCACCCTCGAGACCGTATACGACCGCAGCGCCGCCGCGTACATCCGAGACCTTTCAACGCTCACCGCTCCTCGGTGCCTGATCTCACTACACCCTTCTAGTATGCGCCGTCTTTTCCACCACTTGGTGGCGGGTATGTCGACGGGTCATTTCTTGTTTCCGTACTTTATAAACTGCATTTGTTTCTTTTCTGATCTAAAATACTGAACAAAAACTACCTTTATAAATAGTTGAAACGGTTCGCGCCACTTATATTTTGTGTTTTGACTAAAAAGAAGCTTTTGGCGGCTCTGACCAGTAGGAAGCATAGGACCAAAGACGTCACATATCGCGCGCTTTCGGCACCGCGGTTCGCCCCTGTAGGTAAAGGAGGTTTTAGCGTCGTAGGGTTAAAATATGACGCACTGATATTTAGTTACTCTCTCAGTGCCCGCTGCCTTGCCCGAACTCCAAGAGACGTGGAAACAGCAAGAAAGGTAGACGCTTAAATATGATTGCAGTGCCCCTTTAATATTGCGACGCAAAGGTCTACTAAAAACGCGCATTTTAGACGACCCACCAGACTGATAACCTTCAGATTCAGGTAAAATATATGCGACTGAGGTAGAAATAAATAAATGTTGAGTCATATTTGTTAATCTAGCTTTTAATTTACTGTTTCATCGAAATTAAACTACGCAATTTATTTTTGGTACCTGAAGTAAAAGTGGACTCAACAAATGATAAAAAGCTATATAGTTACTCGTTTCACTCTTGAAAAAGTGCCTATTGCCAAAGGAACGCGGAAAATATATTCTCAGTTTTGCGGTTCAAACCGGTTCGAACCGGTTCAAACCGGTTCGAACCGTTATTTTTGCTCCCCGGAACTGAACCGGAGCTGAACCGAAATTCGTGAACCCGAACCGGAACCGAACCGATAAAAATTTCGGTTCGATACCCTGCTGGGTACCCTCCTCCCATAAGTATCTGGTCTATTACCTGCCTTATTTTCAATTTGCTTGTTTTGCCTAGAACTTTTATCAATCTCATTGGTATGCCGTCTGGACCTGTCGCAGTTCCAGCCGGAACCCTTGTTTCTGCTTTTTCCCACTCCCCAGTGGTCATTTCCTCTTCGTCACTATGATCCTCCTCTTGTGTTGTGTAGACGCTACCATTGCCTACGGCCTGATCTGATTCTAACTCCGAAAATGCTGCTTCGATTGTATGCCTAATGTATTCTCTTGCCTTTTCCCCTCTACCTTTGTCCCTTCCTGTGTGGTTAGTGTCTGCTGGTACCCCTCGGTCTTTTTCCCTGCGCACTGATGTGTTCCCAGAACCTTTTTGCCGCATTCCTATCCTTCTGGTTTATCTCTATCATCCACTGGACCCCTGCCCTCCCAATTTTGGCCTGTATTAATGCTGATGCCTCCCGCTTTCTTTCCTGAAATTCCTCCCATTTTGATGCGACTTCGGCTAGTGTGGCCCCCTTTTTCTTTGCCCATCTGTGTTCTTTAGATGCCGCTTGGCGTCTCGATATTGCTGCCTTAACCTCTTTATCCCACCAGCTTTTGAGCTTGCGTTTTAGTTTTCTTCCTCCTTGTTTGATTCGATATTTCTCTAACTCTCTTTTGAAAATACTAATTAAGTCTTCATATGTCCATTCTCTTTCAGGTTGCTTGGATACTATGTTCTCGATTCGCTTAGATACCTCCTGTAGTTGTTTATCATTTAAGTTATTTCTACCTTCTTGTTTTTGATTTTGCATTTCTGGTTTTACTGTGCCAAATCTGATCTTGATTCTCTTATGATCGCTCCCCAGACTTTTTGTGCCTTCCTCATCTATTTCCATACCTCCTAGTTTGTTGTATACCTTACGCGACATTAAACAGTAGTCAATAGTCGAGTGTGAGTTCTTTCTTTCCCATGTTATTTTTCCATCACATTTTACCTGAGCATTAACCAATACCAGATCAAGAGCTTCGCAGAACTCCTCTAACATCCTCCCTGTTGTATCTGTATGTCCATCGAAGTCTTCCAAATGTGCATTCATGTCCCCCAAGATAATTATTTCCTTGTTAGTGCCGATTTCTCTAACGTCTCCTGATATACATGTCAAGTGTTCTGCATTTTCCTCCCCTGCATCATTCCCTGTTTTTAGATACACAAAACCCAGGATTGTGTCTAAACCCCCAATATTGCCTTTGACCCACATGTGTTCCCTGCAACCTTCTCGTTCTCTTTCCCATTCCTGACCCTTAACTAACACCCCTAAACCCCCTCCCTTGCGTTCCCCATTGGCCCGGTTGCATCCCATCCAATGATATCCCGGTATGTATGGTGGTTCTTCCATATCCCTCAGATGTGTTTCTGCTAATCCATACACTCCAAAGTTTTCGCTCTCTAATTGCTCCTCAATCTCCTCCCACTTTATTCTGTTCCTGCCCCCCTGCATGTTTATGAACCCTATGTTAAGCTGTTTCTTTTCCTAGCCCTGCGAGGCTTCCTCCCACCCTCCAAACCTTCCCTCTGTATCTACATTTTGGCCCTCATTTACACCGGTGCCCTCAGGGCTCCGGGACCCCCAAAAAATGTACGATGTGACGTCCTATCCTATCGCCTACCGTGCTCCCAGTGGTTCCACTGTAGTGGATGCCCCATGTAAAAGGGTCGGAGCGAGCCTCGTACACCACCCTGTTTACTTCCATTACTCCGTACCCAAATCGTCGGCTCAACCCCCTTATCACCCGGTTAGCTTCCACCACCCGCTGCTCTGTCTGCAAAGACTGTCCCCAGACCTCTGGGACGGTGCATATTTGCACATGCACAGTCTCGGAGACCTCCCTCAGCTTACGTAACCCCAACTCTATCTGCCTGGCGAGGTTCTGGCTCCGTCCCTTTAACACATCATTTAGTCCTGCATGTACTACAACTAGGTTCTCTCCCTCCCTGTTTCCCCACACCTCCTCCTTCGCTTCGGCCATAGCATCTACCATGCACTTTCCTGGCTGAGCCACTACGTTTACCCTCCCATCACCTTTCACCCTGTCCAGCAGTCCCTCCCTAACCCTTGTTATGTTTGAGTCTCCTACCACCAGCACCCTCTTAACCCCCGGCTGCCTGTCTTCATCCCCTCCAGCTATCTGTGCTTTCTCTGCCTCAACTTCTGCTGCCTTCCTCAAACCCTGCTGTACTGCAGCACTATACAGCTGTGCAGGCTCCTTTCCTACACAGTCAGCCGCCTCGTCACTATTTGACTGGCCCCCTTTGTCTGCCGTCCCCACCGCCGTCTTCTCTGCCACCTCCCCGTTTTTCCTATTAACTATTCCTGTCAGTTGCTGCACCATCTCCTCACACTTCTTCCTATGCTCCTCCAACTCCGCCTTCCACTCTTCCCTCTGTCTAAGCTCCTCCACCTGTCGCTCAAGTTCGGCTCGCTGTTCCCGTTCTCGCCTCAGCTCTCCCGCCACGTTCTCTACCTTACTTTCCCATTCCCTGGTCATCTCCTCCACATCCGCTTCGGCCCTCTTAATCAAATCTCCCACCTGCGCCTCGAGCTGTACCCGCTTCTCCCGCTCTACCCCTATCTCCCGCTTCAACTCCTGAACCGTATCCGCCCATTCCCTTCCTATTCTCCTAAAACCAAGTTCTACCTTCTCGCAACTCCGGCAGGTAAAGCTGCTCTCCTGGGCTTCTGCTACAGTTTTGAAGTTTTGAACTCTGATGACACGAGTTTTGAAGTTTTGAACTTTGAACTGCTACAGTTTTGAAGTTTTGAACTCTGATGACACGAGACAATGTTGCCTGACGCAACCGAAGTTTCGGTTTCGGTATCAGCTGATGTTTAAATTAAGATTACACAAATAATATCCCACATTTCGCGAATCCGAAGACGTAGAGCTGTTTAGTAGTGCTTTGTGAAATGGAATCACATGTAAGCCTAAATTTTTCGGAATTGAGCGGAGTTGCCCTTTAAGACGAGCGCGCTCCAAATAGCAATTTGCCACTTCTTCCATCGGGCACGTCTCCTTCGCGAAACAACAGAACGCCGCGCGTCTATCGGCACCTCGCCGTATACACGGGCGTGGGCGAGGTGAGCGGAGAGCTCTGCCTCCTGAGCCGTCATCCCGCTAACGAAGCAGCGATCAGTCGCAAAGACCACGCAGGTCCAGCCACTGCAAAGCGAGCCGGAGCCTATTTTGCGCACTTCAACCCATCGGCACCTTTTTCTCCTTGCCCATAACTTGTAGATAACCAACCGTAGCAGCTAACAGCGCCATCGCGAAGCGAGCGTTTACTTAACTTCTCTGAAAATCTCCAAAGAAGTAGCATGACCCGGCTTTCCTCGACGTCATCCTGCAAACTCTCATCGAACTCATGGCGCCTCAGCGTCTACATGCCCTCACCGAACTCATAAACTCACCAATCTCTCGAACTCGTGAACTAACCAAACTCATGAACTATCTGAACTCATGAACTATCTGAACTCATGAACTCATCGAAATCATGAACTCACCGAACTGTAGACTCACTGTAGACCGAAATCAAGCCCCTCACCGATCTCACGCCCTTCACTCAACCTCAAACTCACGAGTTTTCGAGACTTACGAACTCACTCACGTTACGCCTGACCGAGGGGGAGGGTGAGTGAGATGAGTAAGTGCACTCACTGTGAGTAAGTTTTGCCAAGTTATGTTAGCTGCACAGTGTGCACTCTGAAAGTGTTGGCTTTTCCATTCACGGAATCATAACTGCCGAGCGGATTTGATTCATCTTCTTAAACGCCATTTAAAATAGCAGAGGGAAAAGCCTTGCAAAAACAAACGAAAAGCAACACAAAAGATCGAAAACAGGACGATGGAAATTTCTGGGCTCAATCCCCACCTCTGCCCGGTTTCGACCTGGAGGAGTGTCACGTACTGGCGTGCGGTCATCTATCACTACTGCATCATTATTGATGCAGGTTAGAGGACTCCAGGCTAACACTCGTACTGAACTGGCCAAGTTTCTCATCTACAGCGAAGAAACCAGAGGTGATGAACTTCCCACTGTTTAAAGGAGCGGTGCAACGATATTCAATTGGAATGCTTTTCACTTTACACGAGCTTACTGGCACTAGTGGGACTCAAGGATAGTCGCACGCAACGCCACTGGCCAAGAAACTCCTTTGTTGCGGTGTAATTGCAAGGACAAAAGCGATCATTTTCGTTCAATCTCTCCTTTGCAAAATTTGATGACGTAACGTGGGGATCGCAGTCTCCCCAATGACGATATTTGAATGCGGTTCATAGATTGGACCCGAGCATTGCGTGGGCACTCGATTGGGGCTCGTGATAATTACTAGCTTGAGAATCATTCGGGTAGTGGCCCGTGACCAATCGCTGCAACAACGACAGTAGCCGAGCCATAACAATGTCTGGAACTCAGCGCGTGTCCTGTGCCTTGCCAACCCCAGCGCGTGGCTATGATCAACATTGGTGGCATATAATCGGCTGCAGATCACGTGGCCGCTTGTTCTGGCTGCGAGTTGAGGGAGTGAACGCTGCTCGTTTTTCTTTAATCTTTTTCTAGGACTTCTATTGCATGGGGTGAGAAACGAACCCGTGTTTCATAAGTCATCAACGTCAGGGATCCGTTCTAAGCGGTATTTGCGCAAAGTACAAAAATCGTTGCATCGCCCCTTTAAACATTCACACAACATAATGTTTATTTAAACAGAAAATATAAAAAGCGCGAAAAGCACAGGCGAGGTTTTTTATACTAGAGTGCCAGCAAGGACGCTCTGATAAGACATCGAGAACACTGGGATCGTGCATAACTTAAGGACTCTTTACCGTGATCGGCCCGACTCCAAGGGCCTTTCTATCGCATCCGCCAAGGACAAACGAAGGTTTGAGCAGATTTGTATGTAACGCGTTACGGGTAGCACACTCTTTGTATTTTGGAATTTTTGGTAACGAAACAACAACTTACGATGAAACTAAAGTTATAAAACACGCGGACCGGTATAGCTTAATAATGAATACCTGTTACTGAGGGGATTAGCAAGAAGAAAACCTCGAAGTTAGATTGTCCTTCTAATAACTACTGTTGTGACTTCTTAGTAATAGTGACAAGACGATAGGTTCCGTAAAAACAGCACTTATCTCTGAAAACGTTGACCCATATCATTTCTTTTTTTCCCACCTGCAACCCTTCAATACAGAAAAGAGGCAATATTGACAAACCTTTCAACCTTTCTTTCTCGACTTCACTCATAAGGTTCCTGGTCTAGCTGAGGTCAGTATAGTCAGCTTGCTTCAAACTTGAACAGGAGCGTGGTGACATGCATCTATCCAAAAAGGTCGTTTCTAAATACCAGAGTATCTGTGCGCCCGGAATTCAGAAACTTTACATCCGCAACACAAAGAGACGACGCAGAAAAAACAACTATTACGCGTCAAAAGAAAAAAAAATTATTAGTATTATTTTTTATATTTTATTATTGTTTGTGGCTATTGCCTTTAATTATACGGGTCGCACATCTTCGGGTTAAACTGTCTTACACTAACGAGTATACCCTGAATTAAATAATAAAGCTTGAAGAGCTCAGTGTTACGGTCTCGCCAAAATATTAACAAGCCCGCATGCTTTACTCGGTACCTTCAATGACATCCATAAGATCTGCTCTCCATTTCAACAGCCTGTAGATTGTATATATGATAATAACGATTAGTACCAAATACTACAAAATTTAAAACTTCGCTTCGTCTCATTTGTTATCTAAAAAAACATTTACCGCTAAACTAAACTTTTGAAACACCTTTGTCTACGTAACAATTTTACTGCCCTCTTTGAAAAATGTAGTTGCACTTACAAGCAGTCTTCATCCTACTTCATTTATCTACATTTCGTACATAAGTTCAGTAAAAACAATGCCACAGGAGGGTAAAGCGTAGCACTTAGCAGAATGATTTTGCTCGCACAAAAACTCGCGAATAGCACTTTCCAAAACCACGTGCTCCCGCCAGTGCCTTTGCCAGCGCTGCAGATGTTCTGAAAGTTAAGTACATGTACGTTTTTGCAGAAGTGGTACAGTTCGCGAGAAGTTTGAGACCTTTCGAGGGAATATCTTTAAAACAGCCTTATAATTCGGTCACCTTCTGGCGTGTGCGCCCAATGGGAGCCTCGTCGACGCGTGAAAGCCAATGGGACGGAAGCCGAAATCTATCAACTTTATTCCGCTCCTTTGGGATCGGGGAAGCTAGGCGCGGTTTGGCTACGCTTTTCGCGTGGTTTCATAGTAGAGATGGGTCGCTCAGGAGCGAGCCGGATCTTCTGAGCCGCTTTTTTAAAGAGCGAGTGAGCCGTGGTTCAGTAAAAGTGATCGGCGGCTCTTTTGGGAGCCGGTTCCTTCTCGTTCCGTTAGCCGTGCCGAGTCCCGAGTCAGAGCCGGGTCAGGGCTGCCTGGGCATTGTCCGGGTCTTTTGCCGGGTGCGATTTGCCCGCCATATATTAGTAGTGCGGAAAGCAACTCCATTCGGTTCCTCCTGCCATGACGACGAAAACAGCCTTTTTGTTGACAAAAGTGGCACCTTCCTGCTGGGGCCGTAACTGAATGGGGCTTTGGCGCTGGCGTCGACGAAGCCTCTGTGGAGCCTATGGTAGCCATGCGGAGATTAACCCCTCATTAGTTCACGGCTTGCCTTCACCTCGAGCTCGCTCACATGCTGTTATGCCTGATTACCCGCTTCGAAAAAAACACCAACGAGTGTCTTCAAGCACTTCCGTTTAACTCTTTCCTGCCCGCGCCTATTCCCATCGATAGCCCACAAAATAAAGGGTCATCACAATTAAAAAATCGCGCCTTTAAAATAAGGAATTGATGAATTTATTCTCTATACACACTGGAAGTACCTATAACACAGCTATTAACTAATACATATTTTTTTAAGAACAAATAACTTAGACTGCATAGCACAGGTTGCAGTGTAACCTGTGCTATGGAGTCTAGTTATATGGCTTTGAAAAAAGATATATGCGTGAGTAGAATACCAGTGTTATAAGTAGTTCACTGCTACCTTCGAAGCGCCGCACCAGCACACGATGCACGATCGGCGAGAATCGTGAGACATCGTTCGAACGGCAGCGGTCAACGAACGATGCCATCCGTGGACTTGGCCACCCGGCTCCGACAGTACAGTTCGGGACATCTATGGGCACGGCTCAGTGAACGAGAGAGAGCGGACTTTCTCTCTCCGAAAGAACCACGTACGGCTCACTTGTTCTTTAAAGGAGCGGCTCAAAAAGATCCGGCTCACTCTGAGCGGCCCAGTCACCGAGGTGAGCCGGTGAGCCGTTCAAATGTGCCGCTTCATTTCGGTGAGCTGAGCCGTTCTGAGCCGCTCACTGAAATGAGCCGTTTTGCCCATCTCTATTTCATAGCTGGGGGCTGGCTTCACTTGGAGAAAGAATTTAAGGTGCCGTTTGGCGCGGTTTCAAAGTGGATGACGTCGGCTCGCTCCATGGGACAGTTAATGCTTTCGCATTAAGAACTGCATTCGCCACGAACCATACCTTTCCCACGTAGCACCGTCCGGGAGCAAATGTATTTCTATAAGTATCTGTATATGCCTTCCGGAATGCATTTTCGCCGTTTTTGCAGAAGTTTCTTAGGGGTATCCAGTTGCATAAAAAAACAAATGTATCACAGTACCTGTTTTGTGGGCCTCAATATACATGTATCTCAGTATGTGTAATCCCAAATACTTTATAGTGTATCTCTGCCCAGCCCAGGTGGTAGTGTAGGGGTGTAGGCGAGATGGTTCGGATTTCATATAGCCAACATTGCATCTTCAAGAAACAAACACATTAATAAAATAAAAAAATTATAGGAAGGGAGCAGCTTGGGGAAATTTCTCAATAAGCTCTTCTTCCGATTTTGTGATCAGAACGTTTAGACAAAATCTCGCAAAACATACATCCAACGAAGTGCAATCGTGTCACAGAAAGCTGCAATGATCAGTGAACCACTTAGAAAAAAATTAAAGCAATGTTTATATGACCACGCGACCACGGTGTCGTCGTTCTGTTTTAGTGGTGCACAGGAGCAAGGGGAGAGACTGGCCTGGATTCCTGGTACGTGCTATAAGCATTTACTTTGTGTTCAATCTCCAAGTCCACGTTTTAGCTGCCATACATAGCTTCCTCCGAAGGCATACGTGTGCACGATGCCTGGATGCGCATGGTGCAGTGCCTCCAGAATTGCAACTCGACCTTCTGTAGGTATCACCACCCTGTTTCCTCACAGGACACACCTTTGAGCACCGATATTTCATTATGCTGCTGCTCGTAGGCCTGAAATTCGTTGCCCACAAGCTTCGAGACCAACGCTGCCGTGTCCAATGTAGAACACAAGATAGGAAAGGGTCTCGTAGTGTGAAAACAGCAATGTCTTTGGCCTGCGGAGGTGGCGTCGCTGACAACTCCTTCAGCATCAAAGACTCCGGGGGTATTGGCAGCATTGCCCACACCCCCGGCTGTACGGGCAGCATTGCCTCTTGTGACCCTGTACGCCTGGGTAATCTCCCCACTGAGTACAAATAAAGCAAAAGTGGTGGGCGAAGGTAGTCTGCTGAGTGCGTCAGCGTGGCAACTTATTTTTCTGGTCGATGACACAGTGTATAGTTGTAAGCATTCCGAAGGACCGACCAGCGCACCATCTGAGGAACAAGATCAGTCGGGTCACCATGTCGGGAACGAAAATCCCCAGGAGCGGCTTGTGATCATTTCCTATCACAAACTCACGACCATAAAGGTAGTCGTGAATTTTTTTACACTCGACATTATGGCCAGTGCCTCTCTGTCGATCTGCGCATAGTTCCGTTCGGCCTGCGAAAGCGTACGCGAGTAGAGTGCGATGGGTGCCTCCTCCGAGTCGTCCAGTATGTGGCTAAGCACTGCTTCAATGCCTACAGGGCCAGCGTCACACGTCAGGACGACTGCCTTGGTTGGGTCGTAGTGCCAGAACAGCCTTAGAGGAGAGGACGCTCTTCAGTGCATCGAATGCCTTCTGTTGCCTCACTTTCCCATGTCCACGATGCCCTCTCGTCCATGAGACGGTGCAGAGGCTCCTCAACCGTGGCCTTACCTTTCAAGAAACTGTGATAGAAGTTGAGCAAGCCAAGGACGCTCAGCTCCTTTTTTGTTTTCGGAGAGGTACCTCGTGGATCGCTGCTACCTTTCCGCCTATGTGAAGGATGGCTGCAGCACTCACGCAGAAGCCCAAAAATTCAACTTCTGGCACATTACTTATATTTTTCTCCTGACCCTGAGTCCCGCATTCTTGAAACGATGCAACACCTCATGAAGTCGACATTGAAGTTCCTCTTGAGTGAGTGCAGCAACCAGTGCGTCATCGAAATATGAAACAGTTGCAGGAACATCCTTCAGGAGGCCATCCATGAACATCTGGAATACTACCGGCGCGCTACTTAGGTCCTACTGCAGTCTCTTCACTCTGTATACGCTCCACGGCGTGTGGTAATCGTTCGAGCATCGGCTGACGCCTCGTCAACGGAGAGCTGTTGGTACGCCTGAGCAAGGTCCAATTTCGCGAAGAATTCTCCTCTGGAAAGTGATTGCAGCAAGTGGTTCCGAGCAGGAACTGAATATGTGTGCTGCTTTGAGGCTTTGTTAATTGTCGACTTTTCATCCCCACAAATCTTCACAACGCTGCTGCTCTTGAGCACGGAGACTATGGGAGTTTCTTATTTTGGCTGTGTCGTAGACTCAAACACCCCTTGCTAAGCAAGGTGGTCGAACTCTCGCTTCACGCTTGGCTAAATTGCGAAGGTACCCTTCGAACTCTTAGGCGCACTGGCGAAACACTGGGGTCAAGATGCAAGGAAACTGGCAGCCCTACGTGGTTCCCTAGTCCCTCCTCAAACACTTCACTGACCTTTAAGAGGACGGTGTCGACTGACAGAGTAAGGATGTGGGAGACACCTATGACAGCAATGTCGAGTGGTTGAAAACAGTCAACTCCCAGGTGATTGGTGCGGGTGCCTTTTACCACTATCACCCTCAGAGTCCCACAAAGTTCTTCCATTATACTTACATATCGTAGGCACCGACAATATTCACTGGCCTTAGTTGAAAATCGACCATCTACTATGAGAAGTCAGTCAGTCATTGCCATCCTCCTATTGCGCCGCTGGAGTATGTGCAACGCCTCCTCTGTGAGGATAGAGAAGTCTGATCTCGAATCCGCTTCCATTCGGTAGAGCTGCCCCTGGAATGGAAACTACCGTTTGCAGCTTGCGATACACTTAGGGTCCTTCCGGGACGACATGGTTACTGTAGTAGCACTGGTCCTCGCTTGTGAGGTGACGTTGTGCGCCGCTCCCAAATTTCGAGGCTGTCGCAGTGCCAGATTCTGCTGTTGCGCCAGACATGCCAGCGCTGGCAGACTCATTCGATGTGGCTCGTTTTCTTGCATGCCCTGCAGTGGGTGTTCTGAATCGAAGCTTGCACAGGGATGCGCACTCCCACACCCGTAGCAAGAGCCCTTAGCGATGGTTGCTGGTCGCCCTGCCCGAGATCGGCCCGTTTTGAATGTTGCACTTGGTTGGACGTGGTCCCTTCACTTTCTTCCGACCACGAACCCGCGTGCATCTTCGCGGCTGCCTCTGACGCCAGAGCTCCCTCCTGAGCTACGCTATCAGCTTTTTTGTGCGTGCGTGCGTGCGTGTGTGTGTGTGTGTGTGTGTGTGTGTGTGTGTGTGCGTGTGTGTGTGTGCTGTGTGTGTGTGTGTGTGTGTGTGTGTGTGCGTGCGTGCGTGTGTGTGTGTGTGCGTGCGTGTGCGTGTGTGTGTGTGTGTGTGTGTGTGTGTGTGTGTGTGTGTGTGTGTGTGTGTGTGTGTGTGTGTGTGTGTGTGTGTGTGTGTGTGTGTGTGTGTGTGTGTGTGTGTGTGTGTGTGTGTGTGTGTGTGTGTGTGTGTGTGTGTGTGTGTGTGTGTGTGTGTGTGTGTGTGTGTGTGTGTGTGTGTGTGTGTGTGTGTGTGTGTGTGTGTGTGTGTGTGTGTGTGTGTGTGTGTGTGTGTGTGTGTGTGTGTGTGTGTGTGTGTGTGTGTGTGTGTGTGTGTGTGTGTGTGTGTGTGTGTGTGTGTGTGTGTGTGTGTGTGTGTGTGTGTGTGTGTGTGTGTGTGTGTGTGTGTGTGTGTGTGTGTGTGTGTGTGTGTGTGTGTGTGTGTGTGTGTGTGTGTGTGTGTGTGTGTGTGTGTGTGTGTGTGTGTGTGTGTGTGTGTGTGTGTGTGTGTGTGTGTGTGTGTGTGTGTGTGTGTGTGTGTGTGTGTGTGTGTGTGTGTGTGTGTGTGTGTGTGTGTGTGTGTGTGTGTGTGTGTGTGTGTGTGTGTGTGTGTGTGTGTGTGTGTGTGTGTGTGTGTGTGTGTGTGTGTGTGTGTGTGTGTGTGTGTGTGTGTGTGTGTGTGTGTGTGTGTGTGTGTGTGTGTGTGTGTGTGTGTGTGTGTGTGTGTGTGTGTGTGTGTGTGTGTGTGTGTGTGTGTGTGTGTGTGTGTGTGTGTGTGTGTGTGTGTGTGTGTGTGTGTGTGTGTGTGTGTGTGTGTGTGTGTGTGTGTGTGTGTGTGTGTGTGTGTGTGTGTGTGTGTGTGTGTGTGTGTGTGTGTCGGTTTTGAAGATATGCTTGTCGCGTAGAGCCCGCAGACCAAACGATCACTCAGCACTTCTCCTAGGTTGAGAAAGTGCAGCGTTGGTCCAGGCGCCCGAGCTCGGCGATGAATCAAGGCACCGTCTCCTCCGGGCCTTGGTTTAGTCTGTAGAACATGTTCCTTCGGGTGGTCTCTGACGGTTGAGGCGAGGAGTGAGCTTTCAACATCTCGAAGACCTCCCGTAAACGATATCGATTGTGGTGTTTCCGGGACCACAAGTCACTGTAGTAGATCGAAAGTCTCCGCGCCACGCACACTGAAGAATACCACCAAGCGGCGCTTCTTTCCCGCCACTGCGTTTGCGTCGAGAGAAAAAATATTTTAACCTCGAAACGTACGAGTCCACTTCGCCGGCGTGGGCAGGTCAAACGGCTCAATCTGACCCAGCGTTGACGTCATTGTTGTCAGATGAGGTGTGCATGTCACTACCGCAGCTTCAGTTCATCCTCGTCACCACTGTTATGTCTTTGGCCGCGCAAACGGCAACGATGGCTGTACTTGTACAAAATGTGACCAAAAAAAATTTACACATCAGAATAATTTACAAAAAAGAAAAAAACTTGGCGTATTTTGTAGCAATTTTTTTCGAAAATCTCGTTAACTGGTCACACTGTTGTGCTACAATTTCAGATCGGGCCTTCGAGTACAAAAAAAAGTAGGAAAATGAAAAGTGATTTTTTCAAAGGCGGAGCGGCAGCTGTCGGGAGACACCGAACGACGGCCATGTTTCTTCGCCTTATCCAGAGATGGCGCTACGGATTCACTGGACGCTGACTGGACGCGTCGAGTGAAGACGCGCGTTTTTATCCGAGTTTTTGTTTCCTGAGTGATATTTGCCAAAATAAAGTTGTTTGGGTTTTCAGTTGAGTTTCACAGTGCAGAAAGTGTCACGCCACAAATATTTATAAATAAAACCGCCCAATGCTGCTCCAGAAATGACGTACCTCTCGTCTGCGACGATTCTTGTTTCGTGCATCGTCTGCTTTTGCAGTTTGGCGTTTGAATGAGACACAAGGGGCAGCCAGAGTGCGCCGAAAAAGCAGCGATTTGGTGGCTCTGAAAAGAGCCGCTGAAATCTGTTGTTGCGGTCAAATGCCTCATTCTGCACACTGTAACCCAGCTTCCAGTAACAAAGTGTGAATAAAACACTTGAGCGCAACCACGACGATCGTAGTTCAGATTTCAGCGGCTCTTTTTCAGAGCCACCAAATAACTGCTCTTTCGGGTGCACTCTGGCTGCCTCTCTTGTCTCATTCAAACGTCAAACTGCAAAAGCAGGCGATGCTCGAAACAAGAATCGTCGCAGACGAAGGTACGTCATTTCTAGAGCAGCACGAGCGGTTTTGTTTATTAATATTTATGGCGTGACACTTTCTGCACTGCGAACTTAACTGAAAGCCCAGACTACTTCATGTTGGCAAATATCCTCGGAACCAAGAACTCGGATAAAAGTGCGCTTTTTCACTCGGCACGTCCAGTCAGCGTCCAGTGAATCCGTAACGCCATCTCTGGATAAGGCAAAGAACGCATGACCGTCGTTCTAGTCTCCCGACAGCTGCCGCATCGCTGTTGAAAAAAAAATCATTTTTTTTATTTTGTTATTTTTCTTTGCATTTTGAGTTCTGACTTGAAATTTTAGTACAACAATGTAGACCAGTTAAAGACATTTTCAAGAAAAATTTGCTACAAAATCCGTCCAGTTTTTATTTTTTTTCTCTTCTGCAAACCATTTTAGCGTGTTATTTTTTTTTCGCACCCTCTAGCATAGAGTTATTATAATGTACGCTAGAGGTTCAACTGGCGCTAGTGTCTATGCGACTTCCGTGACGCAAATTGAAGCAGACAGCAACCAGTCTACTTTTGCGGTGCTCCTGTGCATTCCTATGGGAAAACGCGCGTGCATTTTGTCTCTTCGCCGGATAATAACACGGAACGCTTTGGTTATTTGGGTCGTACCGAATAGTATGTACCTTGATTAACACTGTGAAAGTGTAATTGCTTTAGTTAGCGCATTTTTCTTCATCAGTGAACGATGTTTAACTTCGCTACATTTCAGTCCCAAATGTGTGTTCCGCAGCAGGTGTGTAAAAACAAGCGACGATTCGAAGCAAAATTACAATCGAAAGGAATATAGAGTGTGTTCAAGGCTCGCCAGCATTCCGGTGACGCTTATATATTGATAATATGCCAGTCCTGTCACTATATGAAAATGACCCCGTCGTGCATGAGCGGATAAAAACATTCAAAACGTAGAGAATAAAGTCCGTGGGCTATGAAAGGTGTCTCTTCGTATTGTTTTCTCTGCCGGGCAGCTTTTATCGGGCACTTGTTCTCAAAGATTTCGAGCGTGCGGGTGATATTTTGAACGTAGAACAAGCAGCTTCGCTCAGAGCAGAAAGAATAAAGCGGTATATTTCAAATCGGAATAGATTACGTGGCCTTCAATTTATTTTGATCCTACATGCACGTGTAGTTACTGATCCAGTGTTACTGCGTAGTTCTTGCCGTCTTTCTTAACTTCCAGATGTTCTTCGTTCGTTTGGCACGTATATCTCCCACGCTGAAAAGCGCCGACGTCGTGTTCGCGCTAACAGTGTCCGACAGTGCACAAAAATACACGTACGAAGCCGTTTTAGCACCGTTTTTAATGCGATGAATTTGAAAGAAAAACGCCGTAACTGACCAATTATTTCGTCGGCCTGACTGAGAAATGTTCCAAGCTACCTAGTACGTACGAATTATTTGGGATATTTGCTCTTATGATCGAGCGCAGGGAGAAAATGCACTCACTTTTTCCCATAGAAATGCATTACCGGAAGTCAATTTTGGACTGGTTGCTGTCTGCTTCAATTTGCGTCAGCACACTAGCGCCAGTTGAACCTCTAGCGTATATTATAATAACTCTATGCACTGTAGAACATTTTGTTTATTTTAAGAACAAGAAGAAGATGGCGTCATGCCAACATTCGCACCCGCTTGTCCTTCGTCCCCGGTGGCACCCCTGGCGGTATACCAGTAGCCATTCATTAATACCATCCATGAAGATGGAATGCCTACCACTTTCCAAAAATTGAATAGCATTTAGTTGCTATTATTTGAGGGAGGAGGACGAAGACACTTCGAAACTTCCGTTTCCGTCATTTTGTTCATTTCTCGTCTTGTTGTCATTGAACCCTCGATTAAATATGTGCGTAGAAGATGTAGCGGAGTGGACACGGACCCATATGGCAGGCTAAAGCCACTTTATACTTAGGGCCCGAGAACTGCACTGCAGACCGTTCTTCATACGCGCGAGGATCCGAATCTCTCGATTCACGTGAGCCCAGCACGCTCCTATCTCTGAGTCTTTCTCGTCTTCTACGCTACTAGATTCCTCCCTCCTCAGGTGACTGTGAAGACATCAGGTGCTTTGCGTGAGTCTGGTCGGATACCGACGAACTGCAGTAGACTCGGACGCATCAGCTGATTGTTCCAGAGTCGTGTACGATGCATGTGCTTCTGCTTGCGATGGGTCAACGGCGCAAAAGTTGTCCACCGGCGTTGGGACGTACAATGCTGTCCAGTTTTCTTCGCCGATTTGTTTCTTTATCTAATCTGCGTGCACCCGGTGTCACTTGTGATCTTCCGTCACTACTTCAAACATAACTCGTCCTTCTTGGCTGATGATCATACCTTTGATCCAGTGGTTCTTCTTCAACCTATCCTGCATCCAGACTTTCTGATTTATCTGAAACGTCCGGTCGCGACTTCTCCTGTCGTAGTTGCTCATTTGGCGAATCCGTTCACGAGAACATTCGGACGACTGGCCTGACTTGATCAAATCCATCGTCGTTCTGTAGTGTCGCTTGTTTCGCATCTCGCATGGGGGTTGTCCCGTCGTAGAGTGTGGTGTCACCCTATGCTTGAGGAGGAACTGTCTCAGTCCTTCCTTTTCCTCCCCCTTCTTCGATTTTCGCAAGGTAGACTAAGTGTCCTCACAAAGTTTTCGGCTAAGCCGTTTGACTGAGGGTGGTACGGTGGTGTTAAGATGTGTCGAATTCCTTGTTCCTCTAGAAATTTTTTAAAAATGGCACTAGTATACTGTGGTCCAGTATCGCTGACTACCTGCTCCGGCGAGTCCTTGAACAAGGAAGATTTCCTTGAATGCTTCCACCGTCCGCTCAGCTCTGGTCGACAGCATCAAGTGACTTCAGACCACTTGCTGTACGCGTCGATCACCACCAAGTACATGAATGTTCTTGTATTGTCTGCGAAATCTGTATGGATTCGGTACCAGGGTTGTTTTAAAACTTAACATTGGATGTAGGGCAACGTTTTCGTTTCTGTCAGAGACTGACCAAGCTTCGCAGGCCGACTTTTCGCTTCAATGTCTTTGTCCATGCTTGGCCACCACACGTAGGAACGGGAAAACATCTTCATTTTTGACTGTCCAAGGTGTCCTTCATGTATTAAATCCAGAAGACTACGTCGAAACCTAAGAGGATCACTGTGTGCATGCCCCAAACTAGGCAGCCATTTGCCACAGTGAGTTCCGACTGTCTTGATGTGTATGATTGCATTTCTGGGCCGCGTTCAGCCGATGGCCATCACTTCCATGACGTGCCGGTAGACTTTCGACAGTGTCTTGTCTTTAGCAGTCTCCACCGCGATGTCGGATGCCCTGACTGGAAGTTTGGTCATATCTTCTTCAACAATTGCCATGATGTCTGAAGAAATGAAGCTCACAACGTCGGCGACTTCATGTTGAACTTCCGCGTCAAACTCTGCATCAGGTCCTTGAGGTAGTTGTGACAAGCCATCAGCGCGTTTCCAAACTGAGTTGTTGGAGTATAGTTAATGTCATACGAGTACCCTTGTAAGATCAAGGCCCACCGTTGAAGACTGTTTGCAGCCGTCACAGGGATTCCTTTCACTGGACCAAAATCACCGTCAATGGTTTGGGATCTGTATCACAGATCAGTATCATCAGTATCACAGATACTGATGAAACTTCTTTACGCCAAAAATTATGGCTAGAGCTTCTCGCTCAATCTGGGCATATCGTCTCTCCGCGGAGGTTAGCGTTTTCGATGCATGCGCAATTGGGCATTCCTTTCATTTTATCTGGTGGAAGATGACCGCTCCGACGCCAACTGATGAAGCACCAGCCGCCAAAAAGACTCGCTTGGATTGAAGTGAACAAGAGTCTCCATGGACGTTAGACGCTTCTTGATGTCTTCGAAGGATTCTACGCAAGCCAAACTCCATTGCCAAGGAACATTCTTCTTGAGTAGATTACTCAGCGGTGCGCACAGGTCGGCTAACCCTGGCAAATACTTTGCGTAGTACTAAACCATGCCCAAAAATGCCCGTAGGTCATGTAGGTTAGATGGCGCCGGCATGTTCAGTATGGCTCCAACTTTCCCTCAGAGGGACGTATTCCTTGCACTGACAGAATCTGACCCAGATATTCCACTTCTGGAGACATAAACGCACATTTCTCCGATGACGATTATATCATCCAGGTAGCATGCCACGCTTCCCAGGCCAGCGGTTACTTGTTCCATAGTTCGCTGGAAGATGCCAGGCGCTGATAATATGCCAAAGGCATCCGGTTAAACTGGAACAATCCCTGGTGAGTGTTTATGACGAGATACTTCTTTGTATCCTCCTCCAGATCCACCTGAAGATATGCCTCCGACAGATCCAGTTTCGAGAACTTCCACCCTCCGTTGATTTTCGAGAAAAGTTCCTCGGGTCGTGGGAGCGGGTACTGCGCGACGTTCAACTGAGGATTGACAGTCACGCTGAAATCTCCGCATACCCTCACGGATCCACTGGTCTTCGGGACAACGACGATCGGAGTGGCCCACTGGGCTGTTTCACTGGAGTCAATACCGCGTTGGCCACTCGTCTGTTAAGGAAGACTCTGCCGCTTCGCGCAATTCAAGCGCTAGTGGTCTTGGCGCATGAACTTCGGGATGACATTCTCTTTGAAGTGAAGTTGAGCCTTGATCTTCGTGCACCGACCAAGTTCGTTTCTGAATAGTACTGCGTACCTAGTCAGCAGTGTCTTGAGGCTCTCTTCTGTTTTCACAAGAGCGACGAACAAGTTGTTGAGATCCAAATTCATAGCTCTCACCCAGATCCTCCCCAACACGTTAACTTGGCTTGTATTAGTAAAAATAGCCTCTAGACTGTACTTCTTGCCTTCAAATTCAATCTGAAGCTCACATTGGCCCTTGACCTTGATGACCTTCTTGCTGAAACTTTGCAGTTTGTACGGAGTTTCGTTCCGTTTTGGTTTTCCGAGGCGATGCCAAGTCTGAATGTCCAGTAAGGTGACTTGTGAACCCGTGTGTATTTGGAGTTACACTCGCTTGCCTTCAATCTGACATTCCAGAAACTTACCATCTTTATCGAAAACGAACTGAACCCTGGTGATCAGTTGCACCGTCCCTTTCCTTGTTGATCGGCATTTGCCAGACTGTCTTTTCCTGCACATCTTGGCAATGTGCCCCTTGGTTCCACAAGCTCTGCACTCTTCAGACTTGAACCGGCACTTGTCTTCGACATGGTTTGTATTCCCGCAACGGAAACATTGTCAAGCAGACCTTTGTAGATCTCTCACCTGGCTGACTGCGATGGGTGATTCAGCGACACTTCTCAATTGACGGGACTCTTCTTCCGCTCGAAGAAAGCTTTCCGACAATCTGAGTGCAATGTCGATCGATAACTCTTTCTCTTGGACGAGACGTGCTCTCAAGCATTGATCTCGAAGTCCAATTATAAAAGCAGTCAGCAACGAACATGCGCGAGCATCGCCTTCGTTCTCATACTCACAGTTGCAAATGACTGATCGTAGTCGTGCTAGGAATTCGGTTGATGTCTCAGGTTCATCCTGGCGTGTTGAAAACAACTTCGTTCGTTCAAATTCCTTGAAACGCTTCGGCGAAATATGAGTGTCCAGTGTTTTTGTCAATTCCGCATACGGAACTTCACTGACCTGCCTCGGTTGAACCAGAGAGTGCAGCAGCTTGAACGTCTCGGACCCCAGAGATGCAATCAAAAATTTCCTTTGTGGCATCCTCTGTCGTTCCGAGATGCAGAACTAGAAGCGGCGGTGCAAGCCCTCAAACGCAACACCACACCAGGACATGACAACATCACAAACACCCTCTTACGTCACCTCAATGAGGAGGTCCTAGAACACCTTGTACAACTCTTCAACCAACATTGGCTTAACCACACCCTTCCCTCCACCTGGAAACACTCCAACATCATCCTCATCCCCAAACCTGGAAAAAAAACCTGCATACACAACCTTCGCCCCATCTCTCTTACCTCCTGTCTTGGCAAACTTCTCGAACACGTCCTGCGGAATCGCGTCAATGCGCACCTTGAACACACACAAACTTACCCACCCAACATGATCGACTTTCGACCCAACTTATCCACGCAAGACTCCCTTATACAGTATCACCATGATTTCCACCAACACCCCCCGCAACGAGATCACACCTCTATACTCTCACTGGACCTCCAAAAGCCTTTGACAATATCTCAAACCATAGCATCCTTCAGGCAATCTCATCCCAAATCCTAGGCCTACACCTCTACCACTATATCTATAACTTTCTCGCACAACGTACCGCTACCATCCGTTTGGGCCATGTCCAGTCTGATCCTTTCCACATGCCAGACCGCGGAACGCTACAAGGAGCGGTCCTCTCGCCCATGCTCTTTAACCTCACCCTAATCCCACTTGCCCGCACTCTCCTCACTATCCCCACGCTACGCAGCACACTGTACGCAGATGACATTGCCCTTTGGGTCCACTCTGGCTCCGACCAACACATTGAAGCAACACTTCAACACGGCCTAAACCAAGTCTTACATCACATCGAACCTTTGGAGCTCCAATGCTCCCCACACAAATCCGCTCTCCTCACCTTACGCCCCTTCACCAAACCCCCCAAAACCCCCCATCCAACTTTTTATACACTCTGACCCAATACCACACACACAACAAATTCGACTTTTAGGCCTCACCCTCACACACAACAGATCACCCGCACCCACCCTCAAATATGTAAAGAAATATGTTACCCAAACCACGCACCTCATTAGAAGGATCGCCACTAAACACCACGGCATCAAGGTACAGGACCGCCTCCGACTCGTCCACAGTTTTCTACTCAACCGTATCCTATACCACCTACCCTACCTTAACCTTACACCCACCCAACTCGACTCCCTTGATGCGCTCCTCAGGAAGAAATATAGACATGCACTCCTACTCCCCCCTCACGCCCCAACGCACCGCCTGCTCGACCTCGGCATACACAACACAATACGCGAACACCTAGACGCCCACCACATGTCCCAACTCACCCGCCTCGCATCCTCGCCCACAGGGCACTACATTCTTAACACTATAAACATACTCCCCCCCCCACCGTCCCAATCCCCCCCTCCCCATTCCACCGCACATACGTAACCGCATCCGAGTCCACCCAATCCCTCGCCACATGCACCCAACTTTCCATAAAGCCCGGCGGCTAGCACGAGCCAACATCCACGCCGAACTATTCCCACCATCACCATGCACACTATACACTGATGCCACACCCTACCCTCACAACCCTGCACACTTTGTAACTGTTCTGGGCCAACATCCACCACCAAACGTCACGGCGGCCACCATCCTCACTACGAACACAACCACGGCGGAGGAAGCGGCCATTGCCCTTGCGCTCGCCCAGAGCCCCACCCCCGATTCGTCCTATCTGACTCTCAGCAGGCCATCCGCAACTTTATTCGCGGCAATATCTCTCCCATGGCCTTCCAAATTCTCACCAACAACCCTCCATCCGACACCGTGACCCTGCTGCGGACACCAGCCCACACAGGCGTAGGCGCTAATGAGATGGTGCACGATCGTGCTCGCGAACTTATCGACCGAGCCGCCCTTTCAACTACGCCTACACGCGATGCCCCTGCAGGCAAGCCTACCTCCCTCCTGCAATACAGGGATATTACCCTGCACTACCGCCTCCTCCGCCGCCAATACCCACCCCCGCACCCACACCTCTCCCAAGAGGCAGCACACATGCTGCGCCTCCTACAAACACACACCTTCCCCCACCGAACACAACTAATACACACTCACCCACACCTCTTTACCACCCCGGCCTGTCCTGCCTGCGGGGCACTCGACACTCACTACCATTCCCTTTGCGAATGCCCCGCAGACCCGTAGCCCCCTCTTCCTCCCCTCACCTCTGGGAGCAGATGTTGCGCGACCCGGAGGAGTCAACCCAAGTCCTGACCACCTCCCGGGCCCTGGCGGTCGCGGCGGCCCTCTGGGCCTCCCCCACCCCCAATACCTGATCCCGGAAGAATAATAAAGCTCTCCTCCTCCTTATTTGGTATAAGTTCCAGTCCTCTTTTCCTGGTCGAATGGTCCTGGTCCCATGAACCGGAAGACGTTCGATGTTGCTCGCTGCGATGTCTCGCACGATGCATTCATCATCTTGAGCCGTTCTCCAGGAATTCTTCAGGAACCCTCGTCGCCAATTTGTAGCGGAGTGAACACGGACCTATATGGCAGGGTGAAGCCACTTTATACTTTGGGCCCAAGAACTGCACTGCGAAGACCGTTCTTCATACGCGCCAGGATCCGAATCTCTCGATTCACGTGAGCCCAGCACGCTCCTATCTCTCGAGTCTTTCTCGTCTTCTACGCTACTACAGAAGATATATGCATACTTGTGTCCCCGACAAAATATAAAACAACCCTGCTTCGGAGCCTCCAAGGTCGAAGGCTGCAATTATTAAATAAATTAATACGTCACTGTCCGAGCGAACATTGACGATGGCACCTCCACGCCGATCGCAGCAGAACAAGCGGAGCGCATCATCGCAAGATCATCAAAGGTTTACTGCAAGATGCAGTAAACCTTTGATGTGTCGCAGCTAGCGTTGCGTGTCGCAGCTACCGTGCGATTGTACGGTGGTTCCACACAGGACTGATAAGTTTAGATAAGTACCTGGATAGGACACGTACGCCACGAAATAAACTTTAGCCGCTAAAAAAAACATATTTAGCGTTATATTTACGTCCTGAGACTCAATCGGAGTGAGAAGCGGTTCCCAAATGTGCTTGTATTTTGGCACGTTTATACCAAAGTACAAAAAAGAAGCCCGTCGCGATGCACAAAATGAGTCTGGCGGCCTAAATATCGTAATATTTCTTTATTTTTACTTTTTTAAGGGCAGTTTGGGGGGGGGGGATGGGGGATTTCATGTTCTGATGTTGACGTGCGTGTTCTATGCATGTACTTCTAAAAATAAAAAATAAATCATTATAAGTTCAATGACCCTTAAACAGACTAGCCTACCCCGTGCGCCTTTCCCGTCTCCATCACTCAGCTTCCACCACCGATTTTTGTCCATGTGAACATACTGATACTTGACGTTGTCCAAGGCGGACGTCACCGACGCCACCTGCCCAGCGTCCAGTGAACAGTGCACCTCCAATGGCACCATTAGGCCTGTGATTGTGATTGCTCGCTACTGTTCACGACCGGCTGCATGGCATCGCAGCCGGTCGTAAGCAGTCACAAGCTGCTTATAAACTTGTTGTAGCGCAGTCGGTCTCAGTCAAACGCAAGTGTGTGAACCAGCCTTTAGACGATGGACAGTCCATTTCTTCCGGTGGCTCTCTGGCATCTTCGTCAATAAAACTCATCCACAAGCGGCAAGACGCCCGCAACTAAAGTTTATCCGAAGTCGTTGGTAACCCATCGAAGAAGGCCTCCCGTGGTATCCACCCTGTGAATACTAAGACGGCATACTAGCATTTCGCCTTAGCCTGACGGTGTCATTTATTTTAAAAACAACATACGCCCCGAGTGCATCACACGGGGTTCCTTTCGAAAACCGATTAAACATTATAGCACAGCTACTCACGCGAAAGTTGCCAAGCTGTCGAAACCCTGCTCAACTCAACAGCACTCTGCGACGTTCGTGCAATTTAATGTGCCCTGGGCAAACGGTTGTTAGGGCGATTCCGAACGTCAATAAAACCATCACGTCACATGTCATGTTTGATGTTTTAATGCTGAACCTGGGACGTCTCGGAAACTTGAGCCTCTTAGAGGTAGCACTCCGCGGCGAGAGTCTTCCATCACGCTCTACCAGGGCACGTGCAAACGACCACAAAAAGTGTGCTGAGGTTGACAGAGTGGCAGCTGTAGCGTTGTTGAAAGATGTGCTTTAGGAGATTCGCTTTTAGTCGATGTGTTTTAGGACATTTCCTTTACGAGCTTTGTTTTTAATAGAATAATTGTAAAAATGCGCAATAATCTTTTTTTCTTTCTTTTTTTTGGGGGGGGGGAGGAGGGGTGGTTGCGGAATGCTTTCACGGTGCTTTTGGCAAAAAATGACACGGAGACATGCTTGTTTTTTTTGTTGAAATGCTCTTATAGAATGTGGTTTTTGGTGATCATTTCTTTTGTGCGAAGTGCTGGTTCTTGTTTTGTGGTATCGTATTAATCAGCAACTGCGAGGACGGCCTTGTGAACCGTGTAGTAAACCGGAATGAAGGCGAAGTCTCGAAAGCTGACATTCCTTGCAAAGACGAAATCGATGCGCATATCGTGCGTGGTAGTGGGTTGACTTGACGGACGTCAGTGACGAGGGTGGCCTTGAAGCTATCGGCGACAAAAGAACGTAACAAACACCCGGCTTTGGAAACATCTACGTTGAAAACCTCGACTACAATGAGAGGGAATAGTATGAATCCAAATCGCGAACACATTAAGTCCCGCACGTCATTTGGCGGGGTATTTTTGCAGACGCACCGTAGAACCGTCTAGAACCCCGAAGCGGCGGCGGCGGCGACGGATGTGGTTTCGGAGTTGATCAGCACACCGTAGGTAAGAAATCCGAAGTGCTTTCCTGCGTCACTAAAGAAGACCGGGGTAATCCAGAGACTGGACATGACTACGGCGTCAGCGTTCGTCTAGGAGTCGTGTTCTCACTGATTGGAGACGAGTTCCAACCAAACGCTGATGCCATAGGAGTGTCCAATCTCTTGCCTATGGTGGCCTTATTTAGTCACGCAGGAAAGCACTTAGTATTCTTTATTTAGGAAGAAGTGTAGAGCTGTTGCTTTGTGGACGGCGGCGAGGGGGCGGGGCGAGAGAGAGAGCGATAATGCGTCTTGCCATAAACGACATGGCTATGCGAGGGGTGACGGCGATGAAGCGGCACGCCCCCGCAATCAAGCTTTTTTTTGCGTATGGACGCCGTTAGATATTATTGGAAAGGGGCACAAACAGTTGTAAAACACACCGTACAAATCTTTTTTTTTCTTTCACTTCAAGCAGCTGTTTTGGAAACTATCCAAAATGCGCGGACGTTATGCTCCGCAACACGACATAGTGAACATCACCGTTTCCAACGTTTGCGAAATCAACGTTTGCAACATGTATGAACTGTGGTGAAGACCTTCAGGCCACAGCATGCTCCTGCTTGAAAATATTAAAAGCAAGGAAAATGTTAACCTACTTAAAGACAAACTTGGTGAGCCTATGTACTGCCAAATCAACCCTGGAGCATAAAAAGTTTTTTTTTCTTCAACCATGTTGAACTAACCTGAGACTGGGGTAGAGAGGAAACATCAACGCGTAGGAGAGACAGAAAATAGACAGGACGACATCTCAAACTCAGCTAGCTCGTTTATTTAGTCCACCTCCTTATATAGTTTCAACATAAGGTCATCTCCACCAACACAGAAGGACGAAGTGTATACAGTTCAAGCGCAACAGTCTCCATCACACAATGCAAGAATGTGGACAACCTTACAGGTCGGCGTGATAAGGCAACATCCTTAAGCAGACCTGTAAGGTTCTCCACATTCTTGCATTGTGTGATGCAGACTGTTGCGCTTGAACTGTATACACTTCGTCCTTCTCTGTTGGTGGAGATGACCTGAGATTGAAACTATATAAGGAGGTGGACTAAATAAACGAGTTAACTTAGTTTGAGAGGTCGTCCTGTCTATTTTCTGTCTCTTCACGCGTTGATGTTTCCTCTACCCTGGTCTCAGATTGATTCAACATGGTTAGTATTCACCAGCTCGCCTGCACCCTTACGATATTTTTCTTCACTTTGCTTTGCTTTAGCTGACAGCAATGTCAGAGTCGACCGCTGCTGAGCTCAAGAACATACGTGGAGGAGGAAGAACACCAACAAGTTGGTAGCATCGCTATCACCAGTGCGTCGTACTGACTTTCAAAGAGACTACCAAGGCGACGAACAACTCAAGGGGTTTCTTCATGCCTTAGAGCAATCCTTCTTCAAAATAAAAAAGGGCTCAAGGGATCGACCGGATCTATCTTTGCAGAATGTGCAAACGATCGCTGTGTCGAAAATATCAGCTCCGGCCGCATCTAAGCCTATTCTTCAACCCTCAGAGGTGCTCTAGTTCCATCATCTGAAGACGGCAGATACACAGCAATATTGACAGCTTCATCCGAGAACTGCACGTCCTGGTGGATGCCTTTTGTCAAGGTCTCAGTCAACATCGCTCTTATCTACCCAAAACAAAATCAAAACATTCTGGGCGCTTATACCCACTACCGTGAATCAAACACTCCTTTCTCTTTCTAAGAGACGCTAGTGCCATCGTCAAGCGCAATATTCTATTATCAGTCTATCTATGCTGGAACGCAAACTACATGATGTAGAAAACTGCATCGGGCACTCATTGGCTCTTCTCTCGGGTCACGTGGCATGACGTTGAAATGTAGTTTTCCCTCATGCAGTTCGAGCTATGCTCATACGAATGCTAAGTTGGCGGTGACGTCAAAATGTCGTCACGATGCACTTCGACGATGCAGTTAACTGAGTGGTCGAGACGAAGCCAGAAGATCAAACTGCATCGTAAAAGATGGCGACCCTAACATATGCATCTCTACTGTTGGGTTCGCCAGCGGATCGAGTTTTTAGAGATCACCGGGATGCTTTCGAGACGAGCGATGCGAGGTTTGTAGGCGAACTACCGGCTGACCAAAGGGGTGACTCGCTGGCTGTGCGACCAGCTTCGCGGTAAGCTCCAGCGGCGTCGCGAAGGGCCCGTGTGCTGACGGTCGAACTACAAGTCTTCGTGGCTCTACGCTTCCTACGCCGCTGGCGGCTTCCGGAAACCCGTCAGGAACGACGAAAACATTAGGTGTTAACCAGTGCTCTGTAGAGTCGCATACTTTAGGATGTCACCAACGCTACCATCGAGTACCTCCGGACCGAAGTGGCTGTGTTTCCAGCAAACTCAAGCAGAGAAGGCGCTTACAAAAAGGAAGTTCTTCGAGCGATGCACAAGTTCAGCGGCGTGGTCGATAAATACTTCTAAATACCACGATTCAACACGGTGTGATTTTCGCCAAGTACAACCCATATAAGCTGACGTGGCTGAGCGAAAGGCCAAGCAAGCAACGGTAACTGCGCTTAAGTTGAGCTAGTTCGTTCATACTTCACGTAAAGAGAGAGCGATAGTACTTTATTTTAAAGCAACTACTTCAGGTAAGGCCAGCTGAACTAGAATAAACATATGCACATAAAGAAAAGACCATACACACCGTGGGACTAACAACTGATTTTCTTTTTCCTCCTCTTCTACTACGAACCCAACTTGAAGGAAATATTCTCTTTTTTCTTCTTTTTGCTTCATACTTCACCGAAAATTTAACCTCCGATGGAACATTTTTCTTTCTCGTGCAGCACGAGAGAAGTTGCACTAACGCAGTCAAACATAGTCAAAAATTAAAATGTGTCGTTAGTTGTTTATACAGTAGGAGGTTGGTCTGCCTGAACATGGCGACAGTTGTTACCCACTGTAGATAAGCAATTTAGCCAGTGCAGTACGACTGCTAGCCTGGGGTCTTTAACGTGCATCACGCACGTAGTGATACTACGACCGCACGCCGGTATGATGCTCATTCAGATCGAAACGGGCAGGGCGGGAGTTGGACTCAGGATTCCTGGGTTCTTGTTAACACAGAGGTTCGGGCGAGTTGGTTGCTCATGATCTGAGGGAACAGCGCACCCGCAAAACAGTCACTGAGTCAACACACACAAAGAAGAGACACTTACACAGCGCTGTGTGGCGTTTTCTCTTGTGTGTGTGTTGACTCGAGTGACGGTTTTGCTGGTGGCTGTCCCTGATGCCTGGTTCTGCACCGCGAGCTTTCCACGTGCTCCGGGCTGGTGTGCGCTAGCCCACTCGGCGATTCTCCGAAATTCCCTGTAGGAAAACAGAAACGATGTAGTTTCAACTCAATCGCCACTGTTCAGCGACGTCACCAGCAGTCACGTGTGCAGTATCTCTTCCGATGTAGTTTGTTGGCGATGGAGATTAGGCTCCTCCACTGGCGGACGGTCACGATGCCAGTTTTCTCCACGCTTTTTACCGGCATGGACCAGACAGGACAACACTGCGATGCCCGCGAGAGCTACGCATCGGCGAGAGTAAACCAGTCTGTCTATGCTGGAAAAAGCGGTGGAGAAACTGCATCGTGACGTCGCCGGTGGGAGGAGCCTAATCTCCATCGCCAACAAACTACATCGGAAGAGAACTGCACCGTGACGTGTCCGGTGACGTCGCCGAACAGTGGCGATAGAGTTGAAACTACATCGTTATTTTTTTCCCTACAGGGATTTTCGGAGAATCGCCGAGTGGCTTAGCGCACACCAGCTCGGTGCACGTGGAGCGAAGGCTCGCGCTGCAGAACCCAGGAATCCAGGGTTCAATCCCCTCACCTCCTGCTTCGATCTGGATGAGCATCGTGCCGGCGTATGGTCGTTTATCACTACTGTGTGACGCATACGTTAAAGACCTCAGGCTAGCAGTCGTACTGCACTGGCTAAATTGCTTATCTACAGTGAGCAACAATGTCGCCATGTTCAGGCAGACTAACCTCCTGCTGTATAAACAACTAACAACAAATTTTACTTTTTGAATATGTTTGACTGCGTTAGTGCAACTACTCTCGTGCTGCACGAGAAAGAAAAAGCGTTCCTTCGGGGGTTAAATTTTTTGTTAAGTAGTAAAGCAAAAAAGAAGAAACGAGAACATTTCTTTCAAGTTGGGTTCGTCAGTAGAAGATGAGGAAAAAGAAAATCAGTTGTTAGTCCCACGGTGTGTATGGTCTTTTCTTTATGTGTACGTTTATTCTAGATCAGCTAGCCTTACCTGAAGTAGTTGCTTTAAAATAAAGTATATCTATCTCTCTACCTGAAGTATGAACGAACTAGCTCAACTTAAGCCTGTTACCGTTGCTTGGCTATTCAGCTCAGCCAAATCGCTATATGGGGTGCACTCAAAATGAAAACACAATCAGTGTTGAATCGTGTAAATGTTTAGAATATTTATCGATCACGCTGCTGAACTTGCATCGCCTGAGGAACTTCCTTTGTGAGCAACTTCTCACTACCAAAAGTTTCTGGACGCATTGCCACTTACCGATCCGACGCGATCGATGGTAGCGCATGTTGACATCAGCAATGTACTGCGGCTCACAGAGCCTGGTGAACACCAATGTTTCGTCGCTCCGACGGTTCCCTGGAAGCTGCCAGCGGCGTTGACGCAGAGCTGCGAGGACTTGTTCGACCGTCAGCACACAGAGGCCCTTCAAGCGCCGGTGGGAGAACTCCCGCGAGCTGGTCGCACAGCCAGCGAGTCGCACCTTTCGATCAGCCAGCTATTCCTTTCGCCCTGGCTTCTGCTCGCTTTCGTATAAGCATCCGGTGATCTCTAAGCTTCGATCCGCTGGCGAACCCAGCAGCAGAATACATATCGCCAGGTCGCCATCGCTGTCTGGGTGTCTGGCCGCCTCGACCACTCAGTTAACCACGCCGTCCACCGTGCGCTCATGGCAGCCTTTGTGTCCGCCCAGCAACATCATTTCAGGCATACTCCAGACTGCATAAGGAAAAACGCATTTCCGCGTCGTAATCGCGTGACCCGGCGTACCCAATCAGTACCCGATGCAGTTTTCTACATCATGTAGTTCGTTCCAGCATGACCGACCAGAATAGTCTAACATTGCCGCTTTCAGCAGACATTCTCGCTGAAAACACTCCAGTGGTATCGCTGGCATCACCTCATTCCTCTGTTTTCGTTGCCATTGAATATCAACTGACCCTGTTGCCAGGCTATATTTATTCACGCAGCCCTTCATGAAAGCCGTCGGTCGTTCTCGGGCAGGGCGTTTCCACTGAAAGGCTACCTCAGACACTGAATTTCTTGCGGTTTCTTCGGCACCCAAATTGCCCCAAAATCGGCGGCACACTGGACAAAAGCTCACCCGGAAAAAAGCCTTCTCTTTTTTCCCAGAGCCAGGTTCAAAAACTCCCACCAGAAGCTTTCATGTTGGTATTAGCACGTGTGGACAATTTAGGCGCCAGCGTGTGGCACTAAGTGCAGCAGTGGTACAAATCTGACAGGCGCATCCATGGTTGACCAGCCTGTCATTTCTCAGTTGGTTGCAGGCAGATACGGTCCCCTAGTACCTCCAGCAGTGCAGTGATCTGATTATACCTGGAGACCTGTAAATATTTTTCAGAACGATTCAACAGGCGCAGAGTAGTTTTTCGCACCATACTAGGCTGCCTCTCCTGGCTTGTGTCAATGCCATGTGTGGCCTGATTTTGTAAGGTATTCAACTTCAGAGGCTGTGCCCAGATGAGCGTGGCCAACAAGCTTCTGGAACCCGGTATTCCATCTTTACATGAGTGTTGTTCGTCCGGTCTTAAGAGTGGGCGTCCTTTCTTCCACCGCTCAGAGCTCGTTAGTTCACATTTTAATTGAACAAGGAAAGAATTCGCTCTGGGTGCTGCCACCAGGAGGAGCAGAAGTATAACGGAAGGAGCAGGTAAGTATCATCTGTGTATGAGAAAGTAGTCCAGCAGGTCGCCGATGTCAGCGGTGAGCTTTTCCCCTGACGTAGGTTAGTCAGCAGACACACGCGGTGGTAAGACCAGCAAACCTATGTAAGTGGCAGCTTTCTAGGTGGTCTCTGCCTTGTACTTGTCTCATTTAATTCAGATTCTTTAATCATTGTAAAATTCATAACTCATTGGTGCGTATATTACAGTTTTTGCTTCAATTTCCCTTTTAAATCACACTGAGATAATCCTTGATTTCAAATACATTCTGTTACAATATTGAAGCTAGTACTACTTAGCCATTCACTTCAATATTTTATCTGCCCCAAGGAAACACATGCATTATGTGAAGGTATTATTTTAAACTGTATGCATCTGTGACCTCCCTTTAAATAAAAGCGAGTGCTGAAAATTGTTTAAACTGTCGATCCCCTTCGGGTTCAAAAACTTAAACACTTGAGTTTCACAGGCGTCTTTCTGGTGCCCAAACTATAATACATGT